>JPYR01000246.1:58318-71593 GCA_000775305.1 Belgica antarctica
AGTTTTCCAATTTCGATGTTGATGTAGTTGAGCTGGTGGAGCTTGTTGGCGATCGCGTCTGAAATAAAAGAGATTGTAATTTAACACGTAGCCTTTAATTAGGTCAAAGTGATTGGGTGATAATTTTCTCGCAACACTTGATCACAAATTAACAGACGAATAGTGATCATCATAGCACAGCACTTGACACTTCCAAATCTACTCACCAATCGCATGGAAAGATCCGACGTCGTAGAATACGAAAACTTTCTCCATTTTGTCTGGAACATTGTCTCTGAAGTTTTCGATGAATCTGTCAACGTTGACGTCGTTCTTGGGAAAGACATAAAGCACCGGCAGCCGAGTGACTTTTGAAAGGCATGCATGACCAAAGTGGATTATCGAATCAGCTTGAACGTGAGCGGTAGCAACCTGCAAAGACGAGGAGTTGAGAATTTCGTAAAAAACTTTTAACCTGGACTTACCTCATCGACGCAGCACGATCCATAAGAGGTGTCAGCGAGTAAAAAGACGTTTGAGTCGATGTGCTTCTTAAGTTGCCTCTCAATTTCCACGGAATAATTAATGATTTCGTCTGAAAACTGCAGACAAACTCGGGAGAACGAGCCTTCGCGGAGGAATTTGATGCAACGGTTGAGGTCGTTGGGGTTCCAGATGTCGCCTAGTCGAGCTGCCTTATGTTCCACCTCCACCTGGCGCTCAAGGCTCGTTATTTCAGCAGTTGAAAACAAAGACATCGTCGATTTGACTTTAACTTGAAAACGCGAATCGCCGCCAGTCCAATGCGAAACGCTGCTTCGACACCGAGAAAAAAGCGAAAAACAATATTTCTATTTCAAATTGACGATTTGCGATGGCGTCAAGAATCTTAAAGCTCACGAGCAGCATCCGTGCCCTTCCCAAAGCCACTGGATTACAGGTAAGCTCCCGAAGCGGGAAGATCTCGAAATCTCCGTCGAGATGAGTGGCAAAGACTGATTTTCCGAATTGGCTGATTATGCAATTCGATTTTCAATAAAATCGACCAAGTCTTGTGTATGGCGAGTGAAAATCCAAATTGCCGACATTTTCCGGTGGTGCCGGTCACGAAACAAGTGTTTAATATTATGACCAGCACCAGCGACGCCAATTTGAAACTTCCAGAACGACTGGATTGTTCGAGGTTACACAAAATTTCGTCAGAACTAATTTTTATTCACGAATTTTAGCGATGGAAGTCCACCAACTCTGCTGACTATGCACGCGCCCTCGTCAACGTCCCACCAACACAAGTGACACAACTCGACAACGGCTTGCGCGTAGCCACTGAAGATTCTGGAGCAGCCACCGCCACCGTCGGATTGTGGATCGATGCTGGATCCCGCTACGAAAACGACCATAACAACGGCGTCGCTCACTTCTTGGAACACATGGCCTTCAAGGGAACCGCCAAACGTTCACAAACCGACCTCGAGTTGGAAGTGGAGAACTTGGGCGCTCACTTGAACGCTTACACCAGCCGCGAACAGACCGTGTTCTACGCCAAGTGCTTGTCCAAGGACGTACCAAAGGCCGTCGAAATTCTCGGTGACATCATCCAGAACTCGAAGCTCGGCGAGGCTGAAATCGAACGTGAACGCGGAGTCATTTTGCGCGAAATGCAAGAAGTCGAAAGCAACTTGCAGGAAGTCGTCTTCGACCACCTCCACGCCACAGCCTACCAGGGAACCCCATTGGGGAATACCATCCTCGGGCCAACCAAGAACATCAAGTCGATCTCTCGTCAGGACTTGAAGGACTACATCGACACTCACTACAGCACCCCAAGAATCGTTCTCTCGGCTGCCGGTGGCGTTAAGCACAACGACTTGGTCAAGTTGGCTGAGAAGGAACTCGGAGGCTTGAAGAACTCCTTCGACGGAAAGTCAACCCAGCTCGCTCCATGCCGTTTCACCGGCTCGGAAGTCCGTGTCCGTGACGACTCACTCCCATTGGCTCACATCGCCATCGCTGTCGAAGGCTGTGGATGGTCCGACCAAGACAACGTTCCAATGATGGTCGCCAACACTTTGATCGGTGCCTGGGATCGCTCTCAGGGCGGCGGTGTCAACAACGCCTCGAACTTGGCTCGTGCCAGCGCTGAAGACGGTAAGTTGATAAAAAAAAACTTAATAAGAAACCGCGTCTAAACTATTCTTTTCTCTTCAGGCTTGTGTCACAGCTTCCAATCCTTCAACACTTGCTACAAGGACACCGGCTTGTGGGGAATCTACTACGTTTGCGACCCAATGCAGTGCGAGAACATGTTGTTCAACATCCAAAGCGAGTGGATGCGTCTGTGCACCATTATCACCGAAGGCGAAGTCGAACGTGCGAAGAATTTGTTGAAGACAAACATGCTTTTGCAACTCGATGGAACCACCCCCATCTGCGAAGACATTGGTCGCCAAATGCTCTGCTATAACCGCAGAATTCCACTCCACGAGCTCGAGAAGCGTATCGACGTGAGTTACTTTTGGAAAACGTCGATTTCGATGGATTTTAATTGTTTTTCTCAATTTTAGAGCGTAACCGCTGAGAACATCCGTGATGTCGCCATGAAATACATCTACGACCGTTGCCCAGCTATTGCTGCCGTTGGACCCGTCGAGAACTTACCCGACTACATTAGAATCCGCGCTAGCATGTACTGGCTCAGAGTTTAAATCAATTCACCACAAAAATTCACATTTGAAACAAAGAAAATTAAGAAGTTAGAGAAAAATCAATAAATTAATCGCTGATATGATGTAAGTGGTGAGTTTCACTCCGTACGAGACCGAAGAAGTTCTTTTGTTGTAAAAAATTAAATTGAAAAAGAATAAAATCGACTTGCTGGAAAAAAATGGAAGATTTTTGTCACGAAAGCTTCTTCTGTGGAAGCTTTTATTCTGTTTAAGCCAGTTTAAAGCCTTGTTTCAGGATAGTTTGTGTTGATTCGAAGCTTTGCGGTCATTATTGTTGTCGTGAATTACACTAAAAGCTTGCACTTTTATATTCAATGATGCTTAAATACGCTGTTGATGTTAATACCAAAAGTCTTCAAACAGCATCAGTTTTTATGAACAACGAAAGATTTTTGCGTGCAGTGAAAGCTTTGATTGTAAAAATGAAATTACCTTATGATTAGTATTTTTAATATTATTAACCGACTGATGGACACCGTCAATAAACACTGCAATCGCTCCGCTTGGCTTCGTCGACTACCCGAAAACGAAAAATCAAATCCATCATCCGAAGCCGGTCTCAAAGACATATGTAATCGAGAATATCCACTGGGAGAGGTAGTAACATGGCACTTGCTTCCAAGGGATACCTACTCGATTACAAACTAAATCAAATCGACTTGTTAAATATGACCGTTAAACATCTCATTTAATGACGCCTAAAATCCACAAGGGCTTTAGCCTGTTAATTAAGCTCAAAACGGAAAGTAAAATAAATAAATAAATACAAAATTGTCCTGAAATTGAACTGTGAACAAAAGAAAAGCTCATCTCGTAGCACTTTTTTGAGCAGAGACCTTTATACAAGACGCGATCAGACTCTCTATGGGAAATGCAAAATTTGTCGCGTCTAGGTAAAAATGACTTCGAAAAGAAGCTCAAAGCTTTTAAAAGCTTCCACTTTATAGAAAGCCCGCAAGCTGTTGGTCAGATAACAGTCGTGAAAATCTCGCGTTGTATACTCAATAAAACAACAAAAGTATAGAAAATGGTCGACTAAGAAGATTATCAGTTCCATTGCCATTTGCCATTTAAAAGTTATGAACTATCGTCAAGTAACTCTAAAAATAAAGTTTTAACGTGAAAGTTAAGCAAACTTTCACAATTGAGTAAATCTTCATATTGAAACGAATAGCCAGCTTCCAGTGAAGTTTGATTCAAAAACGAAAAGTCCTTTGAAATTAGATTAAACATCTAGATCAACGTAATGTGCTCAGTTTCGGCTGACGAAGAGATATTTTCTTTATTACTTTTCGACTTGAAGTTTCGGTACGTGCTGGAAAAGATAGCAAGAAAGTTGGACGGGTTGATAAGCTTCGGGGAGAATTTTTCAAAAGTCAAGAAACGTTTGACTCATAAGTCGAGCGGAGTGACGATCTCTAGAGTGTCGGAAGATTTGCAGTCGGAACTGGAAAACTTTCGTCGATCGGATAAACCGAAGTGTTCAGACTCTGCATGATTGAATAAAAAGATTGATTACCACTAATTTGACGCTGCTTTTCATTCGCGTTCCGTTCTTTGTTCCGTTTTTGAAAAATTGATTGCACAATGAAATTGATTGGTGTGAAAGATTTATCGTCCCAACTTTTTGTTCAACTCAATCGGGCTTGGCAAGCACTGGCTTGTGCACATAGAGACAACGTCACCGATGCAAAATTCATTGCGCTAGTTTTAGCCAAATTCACGTAATGCATATTTCACTTCCTTTATCAGCCACCGCCATCGGAGAAGAATGCATGGCTAAGTCTCGGGAACTTCATGATACTTTCAGATGATGCTGCGACTGCTTCCGTTCAGTGGATGTCGTGAATATTAAGGATCTTTTGAATGATGATAATGGCAGTGGAACAAGAAATTTCCTTTTCATATTTCATGTGTTTGTTTTAACTCTCCCGCTTTCGTGTGCCAGAACGTTGAATGGTCCTTCTTTTTGCCGCTGTCTTCGATGCTGTGTGCTGTTTTCCTTTCCTGCCGTATATTTCGTTGCTTTTATTCATGTTTAAGTGATATGAGACTGATGTAGAGAATGTCAGAAAGGAAGAAGCAAAATTTGCGATTTAGTGTCTTATCGGGGAAGGTATAAAATTACGAAGTATGCATATTAACAGATATGTCAGTAAAGAGGGAAAATCTAGTGCTGTCACTTTAGTTACTATTCACTTTAAACAAGAACTTCTAACTCAACTTTTTGATAAAGAACAACTGAAATTAAATTCAAAACTCCAAACTGTTCTCACAAGATTAAATTATCAAAAAACCTAAAATGTTAAAGTGGCATCTCTGAATCTCAGAATTCCTACATCAATTCTTCCAAAAAATGCTTAAAGCCGCACATTTGCTACACCATGCTTTCCACGTCAAATTCCAAAGGTCAGTTTTTGATTCGAAATCACACAATGAATAATGCATAAACTTTTCTAGAAATCTGTTTGCCAAATTTTAAACGAAACAATTCCAGTTGTTCATGAATTATTCTTGTTAAATAAACACAAAAAGATATGGAAATGTTGCCGTGAACGAGTATTTTCAGAGAAAGCTGGTAAAAAACACAGTTCAGCAAGATTAAAGAATGAAAACATGAATATTTTGGTGGCTGGATTTAGAAGGGAATTTGGCTGTTCAAGGGAAGAGTTGTTGTCGATATTTGGGAACACAGAACGGAATTTATGCTTGAAGCTTTAATGCTGCTTTAGAAGGGAAGTAGATTTGAGTTTTGTGTCGTTGACTTAATGAATTTAAATTATAAGATGATATAAGTAGGTTTTTTTTAAATATCAATATATTTTTTTTTGGATTTGATGCACCTTTTCTAGACACATTTTATAACACTACTTTTGACGTAGAAAAGTCTACATTCTGAAAGTTCTTTAGATAGAATTTCTCAAACAACAAGCATTTGCACGAGACAAGAAAATATTTTTCTCAATATTTCACATTCAAAGAACCGTTTTTCGTTTCTATTGAATTGTCAGCGATGAACTTTGAACTTTCGCTGGAATCTCTGGCAGAAAAACTTTGAAAGTGATGCGATAAAAGAATGTCATCAAGTGTAATGAAAAAGTCGTTCAAAGCCATTTGACTTCAAAGCTTCCAAGCATTTGCAGAGACATTTTCTGCAGCGACTTTTTTCCGCCCTCCTAGCGTTTGATGTCTTTCTATTTGCAAAATAAAAGATTTGCCTTCTAATGCTGCAAGTTTTATGGCGCTTGCAGTCATGCAGAATGTAACTCTCTGCAGTTGAAGAATTCTTTCTTTGATCGTCACAAGAAACAGCCAGACATGAGTGTAAAAGCTTATTTAAACTTTACAATTTGTTGCATAAATTTCCGCTTCAAGGGTTTCCCATTTAACCATGTCGGAGACAACTTTGTCAAAGACTTTTCAAAGAGAATGTGGATAGAGTGGCGTTTGGTAATGGATTTTCAGTAAGAGACAGCACTTAAGCTTGATTTAATGTGTTTGACACTGATGTTCATTTGAATTACAACTTTTGGACCTGAAAATTGCTTCTGGCATACACGACTATATGAGGCAAGGTGAATAGTGACAACAGATTTATCTCACTTTTTCAATAAAATGTAATTCAGCTGAGTAAATCCGTTTAGCGTTCACCAACGGTCCGTGAAGTCCGCCTTTCTTTTCTCTGCTTTCGAACATGTTCGCGACAGTGTTAAATGTCAGGATAGCGAGATTTTTTTTTAATAAAGCTGCTCTGTGTGTCAAATGGATGGTAATTTATTGGATTTCCACCGTTGTAACTTGATGTTGACGTCAAACAAAGCTGAAAATTCAATATTTACTGTCAAATTTTTCATTTAACAAACTCTTCGTGCGATGTTATGATTGTGCAAAAAACCCACTCTTGCCCCCGCCCTGAAGGCCCTGTTAACCAAAATATCCATGCCATGTAGATATAATAGCTTATAAAATAGAAAATGCGTCCAGTAACTGTGATGTCACATGATGTCGTAATGTGAAGAACCTGATGAAACGACTTCTGAAAGTTTCATTCGCGGAGAGACAGTTGGAAACTAGCATAATCACGGTTGGTGCTTGTGGATGTGGAAAATATGTGCACATGATGTAGCAGAATGAAAAAATAAGTTGATGACTTTAGGTAAAAACATCATGGATTTCACCGAAAATTTATGAACTCATAAATTTGAGTCAACAAATTTGTTTTGCATCACGCCTGCCCGCACATCGGCGACTTGACGAGATAAAAAAGGCGGTGTCGCTGCCCTCGACGATCCCGAGGCTAAGAAGTTATTACGAAAGTTCCATAAATTACTCTTTGGAACATTTTTCATATCTGGTGTCACATAATTTATGGTCTGGTCTGGCACATGAACGGGATTTTTGTGTTTTTAGGTGGAAAAAGTTCAATCACAAGTGCGACATTTATTTTGCTTTGAAGCTATGTGATTTCGGGCTTATCTGTGTCCGATATTCAGCCTACGAGTGATGGTTTGTTTGAGCAAGCACTCGCTGTCAATTCCGTTACTTTTTATTTTTGAGTGTGTTTTAATTAAAATCCTTGGAAAAACCCACGTCACGTCATCACGACCGTCCCAAACCAACAGAGGAAATTCTTGCACATTTAAATGTAAAAGTTTCCAATTACAGGATTCGCTTTTGTCACACGACCAAGCTAAAAGGATGTTTTGTTAAGTGACTCACATGAGTGCTGTTGATGCTCCCATGAAAGCATAATTAATATCAACTCATCCGTCATCACTTCACTTTTCCGGTGCGGTGTATGAAATTCCCTGTCAGATGACGTGGAAAAATTTCCGAACACGATACATCCATTTGCGATAGGAAATAAAGTGCATATAATTCAATTTTTTTACAGCAATTTTAAATCCCATTAATTTAAAAGCCATTTATTTTTACTTTGTACATTTTTCAGGTCGTGCGATTTAAAATTATAAATTAAAAGCAGCGGATTTCTAGAAAAAGGAAGATATTTTGCATTTTACTGAGCACAAATTCCAAATTCGACGGATTTACAAATTTATTTTTATTCCACGACGGGCGTTTTATGGTTGGAAGAAAAAAAATGTTCCAAATGGATTTCTGCTGTAAAGCAGCTTCTGCTGATGTTCCGAGTCTGGGAATGCTACATTTTTTAGAGATTCATGAAATACTAATGAAGTAGGAAATAACATAAAATTTCACTGGATATAGGAATACCAGTCCAATGAACTTTATGCCGAAGTGAAGTCAAGAAGCTCTTTGACACTAGAAACTTCTGGAATTCTTCTTTGATTTAGAAAGTTTTTAAGCGAAGCGCTTGTTACAGGAGATTAAACCAACTAGACAATATGATGCAACAAAGAACACTTGCCTAACTCTAATTGGATGTCTGAGGTTTTCATAGCAATAGAAGTGCAAGAACTAGTTTGAATCTAGATTTGCTTAAGAATACCAGATTTCAATGAAAAATCAATAAGAAAAGTCAATGGTGGAAATGATCTAGTTAACACTGTCTTGAATTTAAAAGATGTCCCTGGTGAAATTATAAACTGAATTGTCAATAAGTTTGTACCAGAAACTTTCTTTAATTAGTTATGTCTCATCAATCAATAAACCACTCAATCAGTCAAAGAATTATTTAACAAAACTCCCGAATCTAACATTCATGCCTTCACAACTAGTCTTTATTCACAGTAGTCCCTGCCTACAAACAAGGCTTCTGGAGAACGAACTGGGAACAGGAGGGAAAATTTATTTTTACGATGTGAAAACTCCGATCATTAACTTTTGATATCTTCAGGAAATTGGTTTTTATTGGAGCCCATCCTGCAACGATGCGGTCATTGAAACGGAATATTTTATTATCATGCAAGAGATTTTCCCATCGGAGTGAAGAGTTTTCGGATTGAACAGTTTTGAAAAATCGATGGCAAAAGTTATTTGTCATGTGTCCACTTCGGCTCTATCGCTTTAAAAAAATCTTCCGGTGCGCGACCATATCCATATTTCACGCACTTTCAATCATCCACTGCTCCATAAATTATCTACCCTCGATATAAAAAGAGATAGATAACTGTCAGAAGTCTGATTGATTTATTGTTTTTAATCGTAAAGCTTTGTTTCATTCGTATCTCGCATCACGCTTTCATTACAGTTTCGCACGCACATCGGGATCAATCGAAGCGACTGCGATAAAGCGAAAGATTCTTATCAAGGACTTCGCCAACTTTCTCATACTCACCGTTTTTAAAATTCACGTCTTGAAAATTCCATCTTCTTCCTTTCCGTATTTTGATGAAAAGACATTGAATCCGTTTGTCAACAAATCGAAAAGTTTTCTCCGCAAACTTCTGGTTTGAAAGCTTGAGAGATTTTGCACAAAGATAAATACGAGCGTCGAGAAAGAATAGAAAAATTCGTGACTGAAATATGGAAGAAGTGGATAATTTTTTGACTGCGAAGAAACGGAGAGATTAAGAACTTGAACCTGAAGCCAGGGCCACAATGGTGACGGTTCATTAAAAGCAGGGCTGATGAAAGTAACGGTTTAATGTTTGAACCAGCTTTGGATTAAAGCTGCACTTTAGTTTTAACATAAATAATGAACAGTTGTGTACCCTGAATGTAAAGCATAGCTTTAGCTTAAGTATACCTTACAGCAACGCTTCGAAAGTTGTCCTTGAAAATATTTTCATTTGAAATTTGAAATTAAATGAACAGTTGAATATTAATTTTCATTTTTAAGTAGACATGGAATTATCAAACATGACGACGAAATGATGCTAGGCAAGCGATAGCTGGGAATTATTATGAATTATTGATATGGATGTTCATTCTCGGGACTTCGCAACAGTGAAGATGAAAATCTTGATTGGAAGAAGAACGTTGAAAAATTGAATTAAATTCACACCCACCTTCTTTCCAGCTATCCTCAACTATTAAACTTTTTCTCATTCTCATCTTTCAACATACATCAACGAGCACATATCGATAAAACATCTCGACATTCTTGTCGTCGTCGACATCCTTGTGTCGTATAAGCGAAAAGTGTAAGAGATATGGCACGAATTCAATTATGCGATAAGATGATGTATTGAAATAAAATTGATCGTAAAAGTTGCAGGAAATTTCGAGCGGAAATTGATTTAAAGTTTCTCATTCACTGGATCATGTCGTTTTAATCGTGTTTCGTGTTGAATTTATTAAAATCTGTTTAATTCCCGCCTGCCTTTCAAGGTTGTGAAAACTTCGTTCCATCAAAATATGTGGATATTTTGTTTGACAGCGAAAATTTGCGTCAAGAATTTTTCTAACAAAATTTTAAAACAAGTAAATTTATTGCTTTTCAGTTCAGTTAGAAAGCATGGCTAAGACGTGACGGAAATTTCATGAGATAAATCTCAATAAGTTGTAAACAATATCACCCCAGAGAGTTGCAGCTTGACATGCGGCATGCGCGTTGGAAACTTGTAGAGATTTCTCTAGATCTCGTGATGCAATTTTTCATCATTTTTACTGATTTTCAAGAGCAAGAGATTTTTAGGGTATTTGGAGTGTTGAAAATTCCGCAGCAAGGTAGATTGTGCGATGCTTGTCAAGATTCTCATTGAATTTTGTAGGTAAAACACGAAATCCATGCTTTAAAGTTAACTCTAGAGATCAGTCACATTATAAACCATTTTTTTACAGGATTAGCGTCCTTTTGTTCATTTTGTATCTTCTTATTTTTGCTTGAGACGTCAATGATTAAAAACACTTCCAGTTTTTATGTTTTCTTTAAAAAAGTGATAAACTGACACAAACTTTCCCACCACCATCTTTAAACTTCTAACCAAATTTAAGCAAAAGCATTCAACATTAAGCTAGAGCATTCAACTAGCAAAATACAATAAATCTTCATAAACTTTCAAGGTCTTGTTCTTAACTGCCACTAGCAACTCACTAATAAAATCACCTGTTCACGTTGTTCTCAAGCATCACTTCACAATTCCCACTTGCAACATCCTGATGTGCTCTGAAGTCAACTTGAAGTAAACTTTGTTTTGCTTTGTTTCTATGACTTCGACTTCATTATCCGAAATTTGAGCGTGAAATTTACATAACCACAGCTGCAAACAACAATCTCAATTAGTTAGAGTTGCTCGTCTTGTGTTAAAGTTCAAACTTGAAAAATGTCACTTGCAGTAAAGAAATCGAGTGTTCGTAAGTGTGCAAGTCCTAGGCACACATGATACAACAATTACTGACAACCATTAATGGAAAAGTGTCGCCACCATCAATTAAATTCTCAAAAACTCTCAACACTCCGCAGAAGCCACAAAATCAATTGTGGAACATGTCGTCAATTACCAACCAGACATTCGACAAATTCAGTTGCAAAGCATTAAAAATGTAACAAAAAGTTCGAATTTTTGGCTTGCAAAACCGGCACAAACCACAAATATAAGTCTCTCTCGGATGATGACAGCAAATAGTCTTTTCCCTGGCCCGAATCACATCGCAAAAAGTTTTCCCTGAAAGCTCTCGAACAAGCGCACCCAAATTCAATTAAAATATGATTTGAAAATGTTTGTCGTACGAGGGGATCGATTTTGGGTGCAGAAAAAAGCCAAAAACAAACAAGTTGACATCATGAACTCTCTTAGTTAGTGACTCCAGTTGACAAACGCATCATTCACTGTTCTCGGTCCAAAAAATTCTCGAATGCCTGAATCATAATCATGATGTTTGATTCTCAGCTTAGCAAGAGCGATGAGAGTTGGGGTGAACGTAAACTTTGCATTTTTGTTGTCTGCCTCTCGAGCAAACATTTTATGTTGATTATAAAAGCAGCTTTTTACAGCATTTTTACATAGAAATACTAGAATGTATGGTGCAGTGCATTGTAGACGAAACGATAAAAGAAAACTACATGGCAAAACATTATCAGCAAGGGAATCTCGAGTCAAAAACTTTTTCTCTGTCGTACAAAAGCTCAGTTCAGCGATTATGGCAAGACACTAATTCCAAACTTTATGGACGAAAATTGTCGTTTTTCTAGGGCTGGCAAATAATTTATCAACGTGTCGTTGTATGAACATAACTTAAAAATGTCCTTGTTTAACATTAATTGCAAGCACATTATGAACGAGTTAATTGATAATTTATTTGAGTTGGACATCATTCGAACTTGTTAATGAAACTAGAAAACATAGAGTGTTGTGGTGGGACCGTGACTATCTGTGAAAAATATCGAGCGTTGTAGAGTAGTTCACCAGTCACCGGGTGATTTCCGGTTCAATGACGACTGCTTCCGGTTTGGTGATTTCTGTCGCTAATTCAAACATTACTGAACGTTTTTGCATAGACTAGACGATGACGACATGTGCATGTTCCTTGTTACTTACAGGTGGATTTTGTTTGCAGACTTTATAAAGTTTCGTTTAACACTTTTTAAATAATATTGCATCAAAACTTAGTTGTCTGATGTTTTGCCTACCCTACAAACCTTGAAAACTAGGACTAAGGATCCAGAAAACACTAGATCTGTATTCAAACTGTCCGCAGTGGCCATGAAGCTTTAAAATCAATCTCTGTTTTCAGTTGTTGGAAAAACTCAAACACTCGCAGTCTTTCTACTGAAACAACTCAAAGAAACTTTCAATCAGCAACTTAATTCTCAAAACTGCACAAATTTAGAAAATTGTTAAGTTGATCGTGAACACTTTCATTCAGCGCGATTGATCCCCAAATGGAGCGAAATGATTTCAGTTAAGAAGCAACAAATTTCCGATGGAACTTCAAAAAATCGATAGATTCACTACTAACGCATGGCAGAATTCAAAAGTCAGTGACTGAATAATTAATTTTGTGTGAACTACATTTAATGAAACTTTCATCTTGTGCCATGCCCATGCACAAGGCAAATGAATGCTAGGACGTACGAATGAATGAATGGAAGACAATGCAAAGTTTTAATTAAAATGCTTTTTCTCTCGATGCAATTTTTTATTGTTCACGCTGTGTGAAAAGAAGGAGAAACTCGATTTTGTGCAACTGGAAATTTTTCGGTTCTTTGGAAATCAGCAACAGACTCATTGACGCAGCTTAATTTCTTCTCCCAGGGAACTTTTCAAGCATTTTGGTTCAAGAAACACTTAGATGGAAAATCTGCTGCGTGATTGTTCTGGTGAAAAAGTCCCCCAAGCACTAAACTGAGTTGAAAATCCAGAAAACAGAATATTCAATGAATCCATTTTTCTCATCATCATCACGCAAATTGAAATCAACCGCTGAATTCTCCAGCGAACCAATTACGAACGGAAAGATGGTAACGAATTGAATAAAACTATCGTCTGCTTTTAATGATTCCACAATAGAAGTCTGCGCTGCATTAGTTTCATAGAGCATTTCTCCACTTCTGCTTCCTGTCTACACTCTGTTAGTCCGTGAAACTGGAATTTTTATTCAATTCTTTCGTCAACTGAACAGTTTACAAAGCGACACTCGAAGAAAAGTGCATTTCGAATGCAAAAGCTCTCAATTTGTAGTGCTGAAACTTCTTAACCGAAGA
>JPYR01000246.1:76615-101533 GCA_000775305.1 Belgica antarctica
CTTGAAAAACGATTAAGATCTTTATTCATTCATAAAGTTCAAAGGAAGACAAAAACGGCAATATCACTGCTTTCCAATTCGCTTGAACGCTTCAAAACCTTCTTTTGACATTTGATTCGAGTGTTGCTAAGCAGCAAAGGATGTAATAAAAATTCTTCATCGAGATAAACGCAATCGAGAAGAGAAAAGGAGTGAACAATCTACTGGGAAAGTTTTCTGTCGCATATTGGAAGTCACGTTTAAATGAATGTTATGAATTTTATTCATTTTGGGATGGAAAAATCTTGGTTTTCCGGTTATGATGTCACGAATCTTCTCCTTTCTCTTTGGGTGAAATAATGTTTATTACATCATTCTCGAAATGTTTCACAAATAAATCAAAATTTTTGAAGAACGAGCGTAATAAATTTTTATTGTTATTGCTGTTTGGGTTTTCTGAACCTAAATTCTTACAACTTTCTTAAATTTTGGCGCTTTAACCTAGATTTTCGATTGTTTCATGCCTTTTAGCTGCCACACCGAATGTTCTTGTACTGAAATCCTTTAAAACACAATTACATGAAGGATGGGAAAAAATTTGAATTTTTTGTATGGGATAAAAACTGTTCAAGACTGCCTTCCAAAACCATCCAAAAACCTTTCAAATATTTCAAAAACTGTCCGCCCCATCACGTGTAGTTTACGGCAGTTTTTAAGCTTCTTTGAGCCTTGAAAGCAATTTGGCTGAAAGTGTCGTTGAATTTTGCTACAAAGCTTAAGACTCTCTTGAAGCTGTAATTGAATGAGACATTAAATGAATTATTTTTTTGTTTATCTTGCGACTTTGATGCGAGATAATCTACAGGAAAAATAAAGGTTTGCATATATTTGGATTGCAAATGAAGTTATAATTTCAAATCAGATAAAAATTGCCTTTGAGAGTTCTTAATCAAGTTATGTTTCTTGTTAAAGTTTTTTGACCCTGATGGAATAAATTGAAACATTTAACTTTTTCACTTGAGTTTCAGGAATTATAATTTGTTTTGAACATTTGAACAAACAATACAGTGAACATTTTTGAATTCCCAGCAGTTGAACAGCAGCGAGCAGTCTAAATTGACATCCCAATTACGTTTTCTGTGTCGCCACTTAACATTAAGCCCTAGACGACACATTTCGACGTCTTTTTTATTTGCATAATAACATTTTCAATTAAAATGATGAATTCCACTACGTAGCTTCAAGCATTTATTTCTTGGCATAACAATTATTGAGATGTGATTTCATCTGGTTCTGTGGAGTGTATCTAAAAGTTGTTTTATGAAATTAACGTTCGGATGGAAAACACAACAAGCAAGATTAAAGGCATCCGTTTACAGCAAAACATATGACATTTATATTACCACTTTTGGATCAAACCAGTCTTTATGACATCGTTGTCACTCACATTTATGGGTATCAAAACGATTTTTCTTGCGTGGCTGGCACGAAACGTACCAGAAAATATGCGCGTAACAATATGATACATTTGATGAAAAAATAAATATCAAAACGTGATCAAAATAACAATTTTTATGTGTGTCTCTTTATGAGATTGAACCAGAAAGCGTTTTATATAAAAATCGAATCATCGGGCCTGTACTACGAGAAAATTCTCTTCAATTTGCTAATTCCCCATTTTTGTCATGTCGCTCAACTCAAATGAAGCAAATGAAAATTGCGCCTGAAAGTGTATCGGAACTTCATGAAATAAAGATCAAGACAAGAAGCTTGTTGTGCAAAAACTTTGCGGAATCATTAATATTGCGTCATTGTAAAGCTGAGATTTATGAACGAAGAGAATTTCGTCGTCTCTGCTGTGATATGAATGATTAAATAGCTGACGATGTCATAAACTGTATGAACTTTACGAAAATATATTGAATTCAGTTTGGGAGGCCAACAAAATAAATCAAAGTTGCAGTGATACGCTGATTCAAAGAAGAAAGATGTCGATCGTATACAGTCTCTGATCGGATTCAGTACTTTTTATGTTTGACTTACGTTGCAAATTTTACATAATTTGTAATGACAAAACAAAGTTTTAATCGAATTACACTGTTTGTTTCATTTTAATCTGTATTTTGGAAGTTTTCTTGGCAAGCTTCTGCAGTTGATGTATAAAACTTTGGAAACTTAAAATCTTGTAACCTCAATTTGCAGTGTAGGTGGAGAAACGAATGATTTAGTGAACTAGTTGCTGACCATTTATAATACAAAACTTTTCATCAATCACAGTGACCAATTTAAAATAGAGAAACTTCAGAGTTCAGAAATAAAAATGAAAGCGTCAAAGCTAAAATCTAGCAGAAAGAAGAAATACAAAGCCTTTGGACTTTGCTGCTCGATTTTTTTCTGTGCTTTTTCAAGTTTCACTCTTTGCTTGCTGCTTCGAGATGTGTTCAAGTTATCCTTCTCTTTATCCATTTTGATTTCAATTCTTGTGAATGTTTCAATCAGTGTTTTGATTTTGATTCACAAAACAACGCGATGCATCTTCTTTCTGATGATTCCGCAGTTTTTAAGCAAAAAAGGAAGGTCAGCAGTCGTGGCATACTCGTTTTATATTGCAATCACTGGCCCCTCAGTGAATTTATTCAACAATGCAAATGTTTTATCTGAAAGTCTGGCTTGTGGTCAGGTAAGTCTGTAGATTTAAGCTTAATTACATTTTCCTATGTGAATGTTCTTAGGATCAACTGAAACTGGCTTTGCACGAGCTCATAGGTGCAGTCAAGGAACCTTATTACACGATAAAAGAAGCAGTAGAAAAACTTATTCCAATCGTCGAGGGGATCATGGGAAAAATCAAAGCAACTGCGGCGAATCTTAAAACAACTCTTTCAAGTGTTCTGATCACGATGAGAAAAGCGTTTTCATGGTTTGATAAGATTGCTAACGTGTGTAATGAGAAAAACGGCTCGCCATACCAAAAATGCTCGAAGGCATTCGAGAGAACGATTGAAAAATGCCGGTGAGTTGTAAAATTCCTGCTGCGGACGCACGGTATTATTGATTCTCTCTAGCGAGAAGCTTGGATCCGCTGAAATTTTCTGTGACGTCACGTACTTGGCTGAATTGTTCTGCAGCGGACTGAAGGCTGTTGATTACTTTTGCGAAATGCTTGGCTTTGTTAGCGATGAAGTGCTTGAAAAGCTAATCGAAAGTATGAAGTTAACCAAGTGCAGAATTTTCCTGATTTTGGATTTTTGTAGACACTGAAAAGTTTGTGAAGAACATCGAAGACGTTTTCTACGTGTCTGCGAGTTTCAATCACAACTTTGATTTCAAAACCAACGCTTCTAAGTCAATCCAAACCATTCACTTCGAAGTGGTGAATGAGATCCATGAGAAATATGGAAAGCTGTTCAAACTGATAAACTTTGCTGCAGCTTTCACGAGCCTTTTCTTTCTCTGGATAATCGCAAAGTAAGATTTTAAAAATCTTTTAGTTGTGGCATGACGCATCTTCGTCTTTACAGAACGCTCCATTACAAGCACAAGTTTATGACGAGTTTAAGCTACAAGAACTGCTTTGTCACGAGAACCTTTCACGAGATTGATGAGAAGAGACGTGAATTGAACATGGATTGTGTGCTGCCACTGACAAAAAGAGAGCAAAAGTCCTACCTCGAAATGACTTCGATCAAGCTAGTCAAACACGAGTACAGAATGATCTTCGAGAAGTGTTTTTTCCAGCTCATGTCAACACTTCAGGTGTGTGGAATTCTAATCGCTGATTTTTCGCTGTTCTGGCTGCTGGCGGTTGTGCAATTCAATGGAGCTAGTATCGAGAAAACTAAAAGTAAAAGTGAGTAGCTACGTTTTCAACCAAAAACGAAACTTTAATATGTTTTAGCTGAGGTCATATCGATTGATGTTAAGGGATCTGGTCTCCTGGCCGAAATGTGCACTGAGCTCGTAAAAATATTCAAACCGATGATGAGCTACTACGAAACCGACTTGAAGCTTTGCTTACCTCGACCTCATCACCCCAATTACCACATTTACTTGAAAATCCTGTGTTTGATCCTGCTGTCTTGGGTTCTCTTGATACTCGAGCCATATGGATTTAGAATGAGACACGCCATAATGTCATCGATGTATCCCAAAAGATCCAAAGAACGAACTTATTGGCTTTACCATCACATTTTGAGGAAAAGAACTAGCTTTCTGGCGTTTCTTGTGGGTCAGCAGGGAGTAAAGAAGACCATGACTTGTTGGCAACTTTTCCAAGCGAAGATTGCAAAGTCGAGAATTTTAAGGAAAATATTTAAAGCAAACTCCAATTTTGAATGCTTGCTGTGTGGAGCTTCAAAAACAAGGTAAAGTGCTTTTAAAGTTTACATTTTACTTTCAAGAAAAAAATGTTTTTAATAGAGATCAGTTGATTTGGTGCGACCCCGATGATTGCCCTGGGGTTTTCTGCAGCGATTGCATCAAAAGTTTGAAAAGTAATTGTCCAATCTGTAAAAGAGATTTCTAGGATTTGTAAAAAAATAAAAAAAGCAATAAAGAAAGAATTTCAGGCTGAGTGACTTAACAAACTTTTAAATTTATAACGATGGAAATAAGAAGTTTGGAGTTGCGGAATCATTAATAAAGCGACATTGTTAAGCTGAAAGTTGTGAACGACGAGAATTACGTCATCTCTGCTGTGATGTGAATGATTAAACTGCTGATGATGTCATAAACTGTATGAACTTAATGAAGATATTGCATTTAGTTTGGAAGGCAAACAGAATAAGTCGTAGTTGCAGTAATACGCTGATTCAAAGAAGAAAGATTTTCAGTGAAATGAAGTCGATGATAAGATTTAGTACTTGTTATGTTTGACTTACGTTGTAAGCTCTTAATAATTTGTAATGACAAAACTATTCATAAAATCTGATCCAATAAAATTGCTTGTTTCAATCGATTTCACTCAAATTGAACATTATTTTTGAAAGACTTGACAGTTTTAATGAAAAGCTTCACGATAAAATCTTTATCAAAAATATTTTTATAATTCTTTGTTAAAAGTAATATCAAATTTTGCTAGATTTTTTCTTAAATATATTACAATCTTTTCTGGTAAAAAGCCGAAGAATATCTAATCGAAATATCTAATCGAATGTTCAAATTTACCAACAAAACAGCAAGCCACTTAAACAACGCTTCCAACATTTCACTCATTTTTCGAAAATTCTTCACGGACGCCAAACTCCCTCCAACAACTCTAATTAGTTTTTAAAGCTCAAAATATGTTTAACAAGCTTTACCACATCAGGAAACATGCTTCATGTATTTTACATCAAATTGCTCAACATTTACCATTCTCCGCTCGGAACGAAATCGTTTCCCTCGCTCACAGAAAAAGTTATGAAAATTCTATGCAAATTTTATTATTTTTAAAGGAAGCTACAATTCATATTTTCATCTGCTCCGTTCTCATTTTTCTTAAAGTTTGCGTCGTTCGCACATTAAAGCGCTATGGAAATAATTTTTTTTGCCAGAAATATTCGCATTTCCATTCGATTTAACTTGTCCACAGAAGTGTTTATTTCGGCTTCGAGCAACTCAATGAAAAAGAAGCAAAAAAAAAACTTTCTCGACAGAATGTGACGGCATAAATCATCCAATTTGTTTAGATAGCGATAATAACTTAATCAAATGTGAACATTTCAACTCACGATCCTAGTTTCTGAATAAACGTTTAATTAAATTTCAAGAGAAACAGTTTTCCTTCGTTTCTCTCGTTCCAAAGCAAATATTGGGCAAATCTATTTTGTAGGTCCTGCGAGTGGTAAAAGGCAAGACAGCAATCGAGCCAGCTAATCAGAAATGTAATTGAATTGTAGTCTCAAGTGTATTTACTCGGTGTGAGAGAGCTGTCATGCCGCATTTTCGGAGATAAGAAAATTTAATTAAGAAAGGCCTTCTTTCTAATTTATAAATCTAATATAAATGTTCAAGCTGAAAATTATATTTTAGTTTTTGGACACAGAAAGCCTTTCATTCGCAAACACGACTTTTGTTTTCGTCGTACATTAAACAAACATTTTTGTTGTATTTTCATGTGTACTTTGGCACTAGAGGCGGACACATGTTAAATGTTGAAAATAAGTTATTCGAGATTTATCGTCGAGAGACATGTAGTTTTTATCTCAATTTATGTTTTTTTTTGTCTTCTGCCATTTTCCTTAAGTACAAATGCATGTTCGGGAAAAAGGAAATTTTGATGAAGGTGGAAAGTTCATCAACGTCCATTCAGGGTTGAAAGAGTAGGCGTTGAATTGAAGTTTAAAAAGTTTATACTTTTCTGAAAGCCTATTGCAAACCTTAGATACACACCTTATAACAATTAACAACAAAATTAAGCTTCACTTCTTAAAAAGTAGTTTTTCATTATTATTAAAACCTTTTTCACTTTTTTTCACCCCACACTAGCCCTATCAAATTGTCACACACAAAAAACTGGCAATAAACCATCCAAAAATATGTCCGAATAAAGCATTCTCCAGATGAAATTAAAAACTATTAACTTGAACATATGTTTGAGGCTTGCTGACGTTTTTTGCCCCAGTGCAATGGTGTGCTTTCGCGATAACAACCGTGCAGCCCAGAATCCCATGTATCACTTAAACAGGATTTAAAATTCATTTTGCCAGATTATCTCTTATTATCGCGTCGTGTGAACTTTTAAATTTGGATTTTCCTTTAAGCCACTGGTTAACAATGGAAAGTTGAAAACGAAAAAAATAAATTTCTGCTGCTTAAACATGAAATTTTCTTCAGTGGATGTTTTCATTAATTATTTACGTTCAGAATAGAACCGTAGGGTAGAAGGGTGGAAAGGTAACCGAACTGATCATACACGAGCCATGAATTATTTCATCTCGAATAGATTGTTCTGTGAATTCTGACTTTTATAACTTTGTACAAGCTAAAATATTATGACAGCGTGACGTGCATGCCTAAAAGCTGGTGTACGCGGATATTTTTATTTTGGAGAAATGTGCGATGATTTATTTATCTCCCGGGAGAACACGTGGATGTGTGTCGCATATGCGGAATATTTGATGTTCATTGTGTTCAATTACATGTAAAGCAATTTCAGGGAAGCCAGAAAGGTCAACGCGATAAGTACATAATGAAAATCTAATGGAATGAAAACAACACGGCTGTAAATCTCGTTGTTTTGATAAATTTGATTGTTTCGCTGGATTTGAAGCGAAAAACTTTTGCTTTTTATTGAAAACTACTGCAATGTAGACTAAAAAACCACAAAATGGACTCAAAATGCTTCGTTTTTGGTTAAAAGTCTAAGCTTTTATTTTATTTCGGAGAAGACTCTCTCAAAGCTAGTCATTCGGAAAATTTAATTTCTTTCCAAAAGTTGTCCCTTTTTTCACTAAGACGCGTTTCAAAGAGTTTATTTTCACAGAGGATTAAACATTTGTAATTGAATTCCTGCTCGAGTTCAAATACTTCTCCAAATTGTTTCAACCTTTTTCATAGTCCAAATTGAAACCACGACGCTTGTTAACCAGCATTTTCCGAAACATTATTTTCATTATGTTCGATTGAAGAATTTTACAAGGTTTCTTCTTTCAACAAACCGCTAAGTTGAAATGGAAAAAGTACGGCGAAATTCTTTTTCAAATACAGTCTGTTTTAACCATTGCACTAGTTGTGCAGCGAGCAAATTGCGAAACAATGAAGCAAAGGGGCAAAAGAATTGTTTCATTTTATGGTATGGTTAGGGATGTTTAAATATTTTTGGTTTTATGCTTTATGTTTTTCGAATTGGTTCAAACGACGGGAACGCTTTAGCCAGAGAGTCATTTAAATCTATGAGACTTTTAAATTGCAATGAGTTTGCATTTTAAATAATCGTGATCTGGTTTTGTCATTGCAAAAGCTTTCATTTGTAACTGACGATCGTTAAACAAGCTGTGACATTGATTTTAAGATCAATCTAAAATCGATGGGGCGGAAAACGCCCGTTTTTGAGAAATTTGAACGGTTTTGTATGGTTTAGCAGTCTTCATCCGATACAAAAAATTCAAATTTTTTCAAATACGGTCGTGTTGCTGTTAAGTTTAGTTTTTTTAACTTAAAGTATGATATTTTCTAAACGTGGTCTCTAATCCAGTAACAACATCATTAAAAAAGGCAAAAAACGTGAAATAATTTTATTAATTAATCGATTAGATCAACCTTCTTCCAAGGTAAAAGATTTGCAGCAGGAACTTCGTTCGCTCAAAACACCATTAAAGATGGTGATTGTAAATATTTGATAGCGCCTAAAATCACGGAAGCATTATTTTGCCTCTACAGACAATTTCTTGGGAGATAATCCCGAGCGCCTTAAATTTCTCTCATTAAAACGTGGCTTTTTCTTTGAAACTTCAGCGCTTTCTGCTTGGCGTTTATTGTTTCAACCCCAAAAAGAAACCATTAGCCGAGAGACAATAAAAATTTTATGATCAAAAATCGCTATAGCGCGAAGCGATTTTATAGAAAAATTTCTTCTGTTTATATGATGGTGTGGCAAAAGTTTTTCCATTAAAACAATTTTCAATGCGGCACCCGCACCCGTAGAGCAGTGCGTTTGTTCGCTCTCCAGTAACGCTGAAGAAAAAGCTCATAATATAATTAAGTCACGGATTAATGCCTTTGCAATTTCTCTCCCCCTTTAAGAAAAGTTTCTTTGTGGTGCAGAATTTCTTCTCGAGATCGAAAAACTTTGCGAAGGGAAAAAATCAAAGTTTTAGCAAAAGTGCAGTTGTTTGCCATTCAATTCGATCGTGATAGCGCTTACAAAAAATCTTTTTTTTCCCGAAAGCAGTTTGCGCCAGATATGGTTTTGGTGATTTCTCTAAATTTCATTTCGATTTAATTGCACTAATGGCCATTGTTGAAATGGTAAAATCAGCGTCCACAAATTGCCATCGAATCGTTGGCAATAAAAATTTTATTCCGCGATTTAAATCCAATGTCAAAAATTTAAATTACAAACCCAGTACAAGTTCGTGCTGAATAATTGGTAAATCTCGTTAAACAGCTCGAATTTGATGATTCGATTTTATTGTGGAGCAAAACAATTGAAAATCGATGGAAAATTTGGCGGACATTCAGTCAAGCGATGAATACTAAATGATAATGCAATCAATTAGCATGATCAACGATGCTATTTTCGGGCGCTGAAAAATATTTTCCTTCATGCACGCTTTAAAAGACTTCAAGGGTACACATTTATGACTGTATAAATTGTGAATTTTACTCGACAATTTAAATTAAATAAATTACACTTGATTACCGAGTCTTAAAATTCCTTTAGCTGACCACTTTTGAAAATTCTTTCCCTTTTAAATCATAAACTCTCCGCCATCTTCAGTTAATTGTTAACAAAGGATTTCCCCAGATTTTCCTCTCTTTTCTTCTTGCGGATTTTTTTTCTCCAGAAGCAGCTTCGATGGGCCTTGATTTCATCTTCCCATCTCGTTTTTGGTCTGCCTGGATTTCTTCTGTAAATTGGATAAGTTTTCCGAATTTCAACTTGTTTCGGCCAATGTCTCTCTTCATGCCTTATCAGGTACCCTGCCCAGTTCCACTTCAGCGAATTCACAGATTATCTGACGTCTTCTATTTCAGAGATTATTTAAAATTCTTGCGCTTCTTATATGTTGCGTCTTTTAGATTCGTCTCTCCATTTTTATTTGTTTGACTGCGAGTTTCTCCTTGAGTTGTCTATTTAGACTCCAGCATTAACGTCCATAAAAAAAAACAGTAGGCTTTGACTGGTTTGAGCTCCGCAAATTTTATTCAATTGCCGATGGATCTGGAGCGTTCTGGGCCAGAAAAACCTAGCATTTGGTTCCTGACAATAAGTTTCAACTACACGACATGAAGTTCATCACTGGCCGCAGCTAAAAGCTTCAAGTCGACGAGTTCAACGAAATTTTTGTTTGGAGATGTGGGCTAAATTTCTTGTTCCGTCGAATTCATGCACCAGGACCGCAAGTACTGAAAATCGATGGCCTTCCAATTCGCAGTGGGTTTGCGTGGAGGTGAACGACCTGAAGACACCAGAGAATGACCAAATTCAATCAAAAGCTGGATTTTTAACAACCTTGTCAATTGTATTCGCTCCAAAGAACGCACCGAGAATCTTTTCAAAAGACTACTGCGAGACAATCAACGATGGATGGATTTTTATCAGCGGAAAACTCCTGGAACTTTGAGATTTTCTACCTACAACGTTCTCTGGATGGAGCAAAGACATTCAAGCATTTGTTCAAAACGGACTGCAGCATTGTAATGACTTTTGTTCCGTGTCATGCCTTTGTCCAAAGGGACTGAAACCAGGCTTAAATAAAATAAAAAATTAACGTCCATAGGTAGGATTCACGCTTTTTGTTTATGTTTTTACACAAAAATGCAAGCTTAAATTTGATTTTCCCGAAACACCCATTTTTTTAAATATTGAAAATCTGTATAAAAATTTTATTAGTTATTTAGTTCCCGAGCAGCTCCCAAAGTTTCATAATTTTTTTATTTTTCTAGTTTTGGAGATAGTTAAGGGTCACTTCCGGCTCAGACACTTCCAGTTTGTCACAAAACCTTATGTCAGCAACAGGAAAAACTCAAGGCTATCTTTTGATGAAAATTTGAATGTAATCCCACAACAGGAACAGAAGTTATGGTTCTCTAAAGTCAAAAATTCACTTTTTTACGGCGACTTTCTTTACATTTACACCTCCAACCACTCACACAAGTGAAATATTGGAAATCGATTTTTGCTTTTCGATAGCCAGATAGTTAATGAACAAAAGTTGGTCAGACAGTAGTTTAATTTATAAAGTGGATCTCGAGCAAAAAAAATCCAAACAGCCGGTACACATCTTTCGTAGCCACCCTGTATCAGGAGAATTTTTGCGAAAAAATTGTACAGGTGTGAAGTCTTGGTTATTGGACGATAATTTACAATTTCCGTTTTGTTCCCACTCTTGCGTATCAGTGATATGGTAGATTCCAACCACTGGTATCCACACATCAGATGGAATTTATCTTGATTTTAAAATTTAGTTCAGAAGTCTTCTCATTTCACTTAAAATTCCTGGGTTGCAGATTTTTAGCAGATCAATGGAAATTTCATCGTATGCAACAGCTTTCCCACTCTTGAGTTTGGCAATTGCTTCATCGAACTCGCTTTTGCTTATCGCATCAACTTCTTCATTATCTTCAAGTTTTTGATTCAATTTTCTCGCGTCTTCTACGCTTAGTTGACTTTGATAAAGTGTCTCGTAGAATTCCCTTGCTGTTTCATTTATTTTACTTCTTTCTGATTGGAGAACACCTGATTCATGCATCAGTGTAGGAATCCAATTGCTTCTCATTTCGTAGCCCTGCTCCGCACATTTCAGGGATGAATGTTCGTCAATTGCCTTCTAGGCTTGTATACTAGTTAGTCCGAATTTCTCATTGATTTGGTCATCATATCGGTCTCGTTTAAGATCTTTGCGTTCTTTGATTTTATTTCTCGTGGCTAGTGTGATGATCTTGTCTTCTATGAATACGGAATGGTTCTGCTGAAGATACATTAATTTTTCCGTTGAATTCCTTAATGTTTTCCCTCGTTTTTGTAGGAACGGTACGATCCATGTCAGTTATTGCATGGGAATACCAAGGAACGGAAAAAAGAGAAGGGGAGTTGGTGGCACCGCCACCACGAGACTTATTGATACTGGAAAAAGAAGATTTCGCGTCGTCAGGTCAGCTACAAGGCATGATGTTCGACATATTTGCTCGACGGAAAAGTCCCAATATCAATTGCTCCAACAGTTTTTGTTCACGAAAACCTTTTCAATGCTTTTTCGCTTCTTCAATTTCATGTCCCTCAGCTTCATAGTCATTCGAACCATCCTATGATCTGAATCGTATTGAAAACCTTTTACGGTTTCTGTGTTTGTTACGAGTTTTTTTTTATTTCGTCTGGTCAGAAAATAATCGATATCATTCTTAGCAATACCGAGAGACCATGTGAATCACCTAGATTTCTTCTTCTTGAACATTGAGTTAGTGATGAATAGATTCTTGCTTCTCGCGAATTTGATGGAAGACGGAAAGAATAAAATACTATTAAAATATTGAAAAGAATAAAAAATCGTTTTAATGATTGTACTCCAGGCGTGTATCCTTACGATTGACTTGTTTTATTAACAATTTGAAAGTCGTTATCAACTCATTTCGTTCTCTTCCGCTAGGGATGCTTTCAAAATGCTTCGAAGTGGAAAAAATGTTGCAAATTAACGCTCTTAATCATCATGGGGCCCGATGTTAAAAAATATTCAATATCATGTTTAAGCACGAGTGGGACAGAGAAAAGGCAAACAGCATGAAGCACCTTTTTATCTCCGAAGCACACAAAAAAGCTTTTAACGTGAACAACAAAAAAACCGTTATGAATACAGAAAAATCTAATTAGCAGCATTCCTGAACCCCCCTCGCTCTCCCATGCCGCATTACAACGCAATAAATTTTCCACTTTTTATGTTCACAAGAATGGAGCTTGCATGTTTATCTATTAATCGGATAAAGCACCAAAGCATCCACTTGAGACGAGTGCGTAAGAAGCACATTGCCCAGCATCTCCGTTCCCACCGTCGTTGTTACCGATACCTGATAAATCACCATCGGATCATGAATGGTGAATGGGTGTTTAATTGAATATAAATGATTTCAACCTCATTTCACCGCAAATTTATGCCACCCCCACTCATCGACATCCATGCTAGCAGCAGCAACAACACAAAAAAGTAATTCTGCACCATCATCATCAGATGATACAGACAATTATTGGGAACGAGCTCTTGAAGCAATTGGTACGGAACACCCCAGTGCACGGAAAATCATTGAATCTCGTCTCTTCCTTGATGTAGCAGCCTCAAAATGATTTATTTGCCAACTCAGATCCGTAAATGGAAATTGATTTGCATATAGCGACGAAGTGATTACTTGGAAACGGAGTAATCGTCGCCGGATGCCGGTAGCATGAATCTGAAGCGCAATTTACATGACAAACGCTCACGTAATTAATTGTATCGTGACAGCGCACACATAAGAAGATCAAAGAAAGATTCCTAAACGTCTTCACATGCTGGAATAATTTACGATGTTATCGAGGGTTTCCGCAATGGCACGCTGTGCATGTTAAGCGGCGTCTCAACCGACACAGCAGCAGTAATAATGACATCATTCTTTTGGCTTTTGAGGTCGTTCAATGTTGAAGC
Source organism: Belgica antarctica (assembly GCA_000775305.1). Lineage (NCBI taxonomy): Eukaryota > Metazoa > Arthropoda > Insecta > Diptera > Chironomidae > Belgica > Belgica antarctica. The sequence continues at coordinate 89,911 of JPYR01000246.1, forward strand.
ATGAATGATTAAAATCTCCCTTTGAAGACTGCTTACATTCGGTAAAACGAAAATGTGATCGTGAAAGCGATGGGAATCGACATAAAAGTGAACTTGTTTTGACAAGTTACAACACATCAAACAAATTACCATCGGTTTTCTATGAAATTCTGTGAAAGCTGTTTGCAATTAATTAAAAATGTTTTTAGGAGTTTTGAAAGCTTCAGGAATTAATAAATTTCCATAAAATCTTTAATTTCAAAGTCACAAACACAACTCCCGTGATGCGACTTCAGCAAAGTTCCATAAAACGTTTCCCAAGAAATTTATGATCAAAGTTTGCTGCTCCAGCGCAGTCTTGAAATTAAAACAAAACTTTCAATTCCCACATGCAATTTATCATTTTAGCAAATTAGTGCATACATTTTTAGCTCGAACCGTTAAACTTGTTCTCGTGACTTCGACGAAGTTTGCTTTCCAATAACGCCCATTAACATTTTATTGGGTTGTTATAAATGAATCACCTCAGTGAACACTGGTTCACATCTTGCCTTTTACGCTTCTTTCGTCTGATGTTTCTTCTAGAAAGACAACACATAAAACTATTGCCTAATGAAGTGGATGAAATTAATTTCTGCATCGATTTCCATTCCCTCTTCTTCAGCTGCTTTCTTTCGATCAAGACGAGGGTGGATCGTTAATTGCTATTTGAGATAATAAAACTATTTATAGGACGGAAACTTTTTCAATAAACCGTCAATAGATGAAATTGATTTGCAGTCTGCACGATAGATTAGCAGTAGATGGAAAGTTTGGAGCCCGCAATCACTGGAGCACATCAAGACTGTGCTTCACAGCGTTTTCAACTAGATTTCCCAAGGTACGCAAACACGAAACACTGTTAATACCCAAAGCAATATGCAGACAAACGTTTCAGAAGTTAATCAGCTTTCATGAATTTGTGTGTGCTCCGATTTCCATAAATGAGAAATTTTCTGTCAGGGATTTGCCATTTTTCACTCGCATCGGTCTGCGGCTTTTTCGATGCTGAAATTTTAATTAAACTGAATATCCTTTACGTCGTGAACATCTAAACAAAACGGCCACCTGACGTTATACTCAAAACAACCACTGCAGTTTCCAGTCGGCAGTCAGACCTAGAAAACCTCTGACGGATCATTTTCAGTTATTTCTCGACTTAACAAGCAGTGCGGAGTGGATTTCATCGTGGATGTAACAGACACGGGCGGGTAAAATGTTGACATAGAGATAGATTTTTCCAGGAAATCATCGAGAAACATCGTTTCGTTATGAGTTGAAGTCTCTCATGTTGTTACGAAACTAATCACATCTATGGAAACCGACTCAAAACCTAAAATTACTTTTGATTAAACTTCAAATGGTGGGTCGTAAAATTTCCATAAAATTCCACTTGCTTTGAGTGGGTAACAAACATACCACCGCCAACATAACCGCAGACTAAACACACCACCACGAAACATACCAGTACCAAACATACCACCGTTCAAAGATAAAAAAAACCTTTAAATTTTATGGAAAATCTGAAATATCGAAATTTAGGCTATTTTTAATAAAATGCAGTCAACTCGAGTCTGAAAGTTTGTTTTAAGGCAAACATTATTTTTTCTTCTGCGTTTATGAGTTGCTTGGTGGATGTTCAATCCACGGCAAGTGTTAAATGTTCTTGAACAGTTTTCACAACTGTAGCCAGTCGATCGGCTTGGTCCGTCGTCTACAGGCAAATATTGTTCAAGTAGCGGCTATGCGCCGCTAAAGTACCCGTCGTCTTGCGACCTGTTTAATTGGTCGAAGACATCGTCACGCAGCTCGTTTTTCTAAAATAACTTTTTTTTTGAGTCGAGCTCGAGCATTGCACAAAAACACACTTACCAGCTATGATTTGTAGTCACAGCCACCGTACAGTACTTGGTCAATTTGGTGCTGGAAGAATTTAATTTTATTTCATTCGGCATCCAATGCTAAATGTCTTTTATTGATTTACCTCCATGCTTAGATGCTGTGGCAAGTCTTCACCAATCACAGACACCGCTTTAAATTCTCTGCGGAACTTAATCAGCCAGCAAAAATAAATTTCGTTGCAAAATGTAAACAAAAACACGAGAAATTTCTAAACCACTTTTTTAACGGTTTTTTATATTTGAACGGTGGCATGTTTGGTCCGCATGTCGAAATTGGTGGTGTGTTTAGTCCGCAGTTATGTTGCCGGTGGTATGCTTGTTGCCCACTCCTTGCTTTTGCCACTTCATTAAAAAATATTTTAATGAGCTAAAAATTTTCATTAAATGCGGCGAATTGAAATAAACTTTTTATCCTAGGGATATTGTGGAACGTAGAAAGCTATGGCAACGTAAGAAAATTAATTTGAACTCAGCTCGAGTTTGTGTAATATCAATTTGGTTGGCTCTAACAGAAGCCACGATGTGGAATAATTGACGACTCGTAACGATCGTTCATTGGTGCCGGAGAGTTGTAGAGCTTTTGTGACTCACAGCTTGGTCAGAGTTAGACGCAAAATGGAAGCTCTCTCAATTGTCATATTATGCCACGAACCTGAATGCAGATGATTCTGGCGACACTAAATTGTTCTCATTCGTGTTTACTGTACAGTAACTTTGACTTTTGAAAAAATAACGTAAACAAAAGTTATTGTTATGCGACTTGCTGAAGTTTCATCGTCGCAGTGTTGATAATAAACATAAATTCATGACGAAGTTTACACCTTTGGGCAAAATGGCTGTTACTGAGGTGATGTGTTACCTAGATAGCATGAACAAGAAAGTTTTACTCGCAGCGGTACTTGAAAATTTTATTTTTGATGTTTTATATCAAAACAAGCTTCAACTTTATAGGAAATTTAAGTAAAAATGGGTTTGAGATTCTATAAAGATATTTTGATCGCTTTGAGAGTTGCTGTTTTGTAGAACTTCAATTGAAAGATAGAAAAACAATTGTTTGCAAAGCACAAAGAAAGGTTACTAAAAGAACAAAACAAATTTGCGAGAAATTAAACTCAACCAATTTCGAAAGGAAGATTTTAGCGTTTTCTTTAAAAGCGAGTTCAAAGGAATATCATCAGCTTAATTGTCAAGATAAACGACAGCACCAAAAATGCTTTGTTCAGTTGCACCGGAATACTACTCGAAGTTATCACAAGATTCGAGAAAGCTTAGCGACAAAATTGTGGGCGTTTGAACAATAATTAAGCATTGTTCTTTGCAATTCTGCTGTGAAAACAACAGAAATGTGAAATCATCCTTGAGACAATGCACAATGGAAGTGTCATTGTAATTTTGAAGGCAATCGTTTGGTGAATTGTCTTCTGCTGAATGCACAAAGAAAGAATTGAAAAGCAACTGCTCATCAAGTTCAACGTAAAAACGAAGAAGCAAATAGTAAATACTTTTACACTTGACTTAACAACAATGAAAAGTTTAAAGAATCATTATTTCTTCAAACTTTGAACAACATCAAACGATTCTATTCTAAAAGGTTGAGCTTTTGTTTTTGAATCAAAATCACACAAAATGAAGGTAATTAAAACACAATATTTATGCTGCTGTTGTCGATTCTGCCTTCAATTAAAATTTGAACATCGAGCTCAACAAAGTTAGCTGGAAAAGCCTTTTGTAACTCAGTTTTTCATTTAAAGGGGAAAGTTTTTCCATTGAAACCTATGTCAAACTTCATAAACATTCAAATCCTCACACTGGTGTTGAATTATCGCAAAATATGAACATTTCAGCACGTTCTCCAAAACTTTTTGTCACAGAAAGCGTATGTCGATAATGTTTGTTTTTCTAACATGCTTTTGCTTTCACAACAAAAAGCAACATAACGAGAAAATCGATACAAAATTTTATATTCTCATTGTCAAGATATTTTCTTCTTCAACTTTTTGGAAAATAAAAACTTAAATCATGTTTACATTCAATCAAAACATTATAGTAATGGTTTTCAAGTTTTGCTGACTATTCAGTAGGATTTCCTTTTCTGTTTTACTCTTTCTTGTTCATGTCGGTTAGTGCTGACTATTGAAAATGTTTTAGTTTAGAGATAAAGTTGAAAGTTAGCATTTGCCAATGTTCGAAGCATTGTCAAAGCGAAAAAATGATTTCGGGAATTGAAAGTACTTTAGCTCAGTAAACTTGGACTGTGGTCTTTTTTGTGGATAAATTATTTTAAAAGATGTCTGTTCTATTGAGTTTCAAGCACAAGTTGTAAATAAACATTGAAAAGAATTTTAACAAAGCTTTTAACTTTTCAGACGCTTAATTACAGTTGTGAGCTTTCCTAAATAATAATTGACAAAACTTATCTTAGTAAATCAAGCAACCTTCACATATCCCATCGGGAAACTTCAAAAATCTACTTGAAACACAGTGTAAATTGCTCTTTTCCTTGAACAAGTAAAGAATCGAAAAAGGAAAAGCATTTTTCATGTTTTCTCATCCAGGACATAAGATAGAGCTTTTATAATTCCATTTAGCTTTTTCTTCGTTCGCTTCCCTCAAACTATCTCTCGAGGATATTATACTTCATTGCTCTTACACAACAACGAGCTTCCTCCCACTTTCATAGCTGTGTGTTTATGTGCCGCTTGGTTGAGAGTTTATTCTTCTCCTTCTTCTTTCATTTGTTTTAATGACTCTTGAGAAAAAAATCAAGTATCACAATAATTTATTTGTTTAAATGTCGCATGAATTAATTGGAAATCATTCCATCGATTCAGCTACAACGTCTTGGGATAATGAATTAAATTAGGCGTAAAGAATCGTTAAGGAATTTCATCGGGCCCTTTGAAAGCCATTAAACGATTATTAGCTTATAAAATCGCCTTCTTTAATTAACATAATTGATGTTGATAGTTGATTAAGATCAAGCACCATTAATCAAGCGACTAAGTGAATAAATTGCAGAAGGAAATAAAAGGACAGTATCTGGAAGGTTTCAGGAAGCTGTGTTAAGGGAATTTGACGCTAATTGTGCCACAACTTTCGGGAATGAATGAAGTACTTCGAGGTTATGTTTGCAAGCGAATAGACACGCTAAATAAGTGACGTCATCAATTTAAGTTTGATTTAGCCATTGAGTAAGACATTTTGAGGGTTTGTTGCTGAAGTAACATCATTTGAAAATCAGTCTTACCATCACTTTAGTACAAGTCCTTTCACTTCTGCATTGAACAATCCATCAATATTTACACAAGCTAATGCGACCAAATCTGTTACCGAAAGGCTTCGTTCCACTTAGTCGATTTCTTTTCTGTTAAACCGAGAAATAAACTTTTTATTCAAGAGTCTCTGGTCATGGATGAAGAAATGTGGCTCTAATTGAAAGCACGATGAATAATGAATAACAATATCAACTTTTTTATTGAGAAAGTTCCGTTTTTGCTTTTCGTGTTGTTGCCATCTCCGGTAACTGCTATTATTTATTCCTTCTTAAGAGTTTCACGTCCGCTTGCAAAGAAGATTTTAAAAGGGTTGGAAAAAGTTTGTTTGCCTTCGTGTGTTTGCTGAAACAAACATCATGAGCTTTATTACATAAAAAGGAAAATTTGTCGTGTTATCACTTCCGAGAAAGCAAATTCTCGTTGACACATGAAACGTCCCGGTTCGTTTATAAAGTTGGTGATACAAATGACTGCCTCAATAACCTTTTCATTGCGATAACATAAACATTGAATTTTCCGCAAGATTTTCTTTTCACAGCATAAAAAATCGCATGAAATAAATTTGCGCATTAAAGTTGACAGTGGCTGTGATAGGATCAGTTCAAAGGAAAAGGATTTTGTCTTCATCTTGAAACGATTTTGCCCGACATTTTATGCATGCATGACAAACAAATAAATGACGACAAATAAATCACAAGAGTGTGTGTCAAAACCGAACGTGAATCATGCCAATGTAATCTTTGCCGACACACAAATATAAAAATAAATCATCGGATCTTCCTTCCACCCGTGCTGGTGAAAGTTTGACGACTTCATGGATTATGCATTACGAAAGCTTATCACTCAGTTTCTAGACGCATGTGACATTAAAAGTCCACTGTTTATCGATTGCTGCGACATTTCAGAAGCTATGTATCAAGTGGCTTGATTTTATGGTGTTTTTGATCATTTCATAACAAAGTTCTTACAACAATTGTGCAAAACTTTCCATTATTCTGCAAGTACTTGAATTATAACTGTGCCTAAGCAAAGATAAAAAATCACCATCCATGTAAAATAATTAATCGCCAGGGCACAAACTTTCAATTATTTTATGAGCGTTGTGCTTTTTGATTGTGGTTTTCATTAAGTCAACATGTTGCCGAGAAGGTCTTTGCAATTGTTTCCTGCATACTTTGCTGGTTACTGTGGAAGTGAATCACAATTTTTAATTAAAACTTTGAAGGTTGATTGAAGGAAAAGTTCCGTAAGCATGCACAAGATTTACGCAACTTGGATTAAAGGTCAAAAAGTTGAGTTGAATTCCATAGAACTTTTAAATTATTTTGAACATGTTGCAATCCAGACATTTTTCTTCTTTAGCAAATCATTTTAAACTTGCACGCGACAGTCCAAAACAGGCTCTACTTTTCATATCGTGGTTAAAAGTCTCTTCGATGGCAAAAGACAAATAAAAGCTTTCAAGACGAACATCGTTGGAATACAAGCGATAATATAAAACGAGTGTCCCTCTCCTTTCCGGCTATAAAATTATAAACAAACTGAAATAAACTCAAAAGAAAAATCCCATAAAACGAGTCAATGAATTCTTTTTCATGGTTTCTTTAGCACCGAATGGCAAAAGGCCATTAAATATTATCATTATTCTGCGATAAGAAAAAAATGGAAATGGCATCGTAAAGACACAACAAACAACGGCAAGATTTTAAGCTCATAAAACAGCCGTATTTTAATATGACACAAAAAATAAAAAATTGAAAGAGAGATAATTGGAATGGTTATCGTTATGGCCCCGGCGTTTAGTGTTCCGATTGTTTTGACCCAAAAAACTCATGAAATCCGTTCGATAGACGAAAAGTTTACACATTTGGCCGTCGCACGACTTCGTCTGTGCCTTTAAATCAAAATTAAGGCTGCGATGGAGTTTCTCTCTTTACGGAGGCTGTGACAGAGAGTTGTAGCAGGAATATCAATTCACAGAAAACTTGGCTGAAGTTTGGACTGTGGGAAAAAAATGTAAGTAGAAATTTTAAGTTTTTAACAAAGATTTTGGTGCAAGGTTGGAAACCATTACTGAATTACAGCCATTATGAAGTTTCGTTGAATGGTCATGTCAGCTTAAATTATGATATTACCCCAGATTGTATATATAAGCCAGATAGAAAAACATTTCGTGAATATACTGGCTGAAGTATGACAACTAGTTTTTTAATTTCAAGATAATTTCATGCAAGTCCTAATTTACAACGTTTGTTTGGTCATAAAACACATCTTATAACCTCAAAACCCCCAATTCTCACCCCAAATTTCCCTCCAGACCCGGAAACTCAAAGAAAATCGCTTAATCCTGGGTAGAAAGAGGAAACACGGAATGTACGTTCGCCTATTGATGAATTGAGAGGAAAGGAGATTGATGAATGTTTGCATGCAAATTGTGTGTATGTTTTGTGTCTAAACACATAAAGATTCTAAATCACGAACGTGATCGATTGGCGAATTTTCGTCAGGCATTTTCCGCATTGGGAACAACAACTTCCAATCACTTTTCAATCGGGAAGCTTAAACAAGACGAAGAGAAATTTCTCAGTCAAAACACTTGAGAAAGAAAAAGCAAGGCAAGTGTGAGAAGACAGCGGTTTGAGTTAATTAAAAAAAAAATTGCAAGTTTTCGACTGAAAAATGATCGAGAAACGTCTATCCGTGCAACTTTAAAGGCGAATGGAGAATTGAAACGTCTCCCTCCAGGGTTGCTCCAATTTCATAACTGCACCTCAGCATGAATAGAGCGAAAAAGTCTTCCACTTCCTTCACCAGAAACCAGAAACCATTTATCATTTTAACAAATTAGTGTACACATTCTTCCATAGAAAGTTCGAGCTGTGCTGCTTTTCTTGTTAGCTAGCTCCGATCGAAATTTGCTTCCAATAAATTCCATTGTCATTTTATTGGGATGTTATAAATGAATCACCTCACTGAGCATTAGTTCACATTCTACCTTTTACAATGGACACATTTTTCCTCGTCTGCTCTGGCTTCTGTTCCGTTGATAACACATAAAACTATTGCTTAATGAAGCGGATGAAATTAATTTCTCCGTCTTCGACTTTTGCGCTCGACCAATAAAAGGAAGATTTGTGCTCGAGAATAATGTGATTGTTGTCAAGGTTTTAGGTTATCGATGGTGTTTTGAAAGACTAAACTCAGGTTATGTGAAGGATTTTGATGTGGTGTGCACGCTATTGACGGTTGACTAGACAAAAGTGTAAAATAGTTATGGTACAAACTTTATGACTGATTGCAATAGTCAATTTAGTTTCATTTTCAATTTCATTTTATCCATGATTTCAAACCCAATTTTTTTTGAATGTTTACCTCACGCAATGCCTCTCGGACCACTCCAACCACTGTTTTTTAAAATAACAGTCTACCAAGATCTTGATTAGACTGCCATAGCACAGTCTACACAACCTTTAATCCTTTAGCTTTTCGTGGTTAAAAGTGCCAAAACAAGATAAAATATTCAAGTTAAAATAAGGTGTGTTAAACTTTCCTAAACTGCGTCTTTTAACATAATTCATCCCAGAACAATCACAAATTGTTTCAAACGACATCTGTTTGATCCCGAATCTTCCAGAACTTTCATTACTCACTAAAACCAGGAAATATTGCTTTTATTCTTCATTAAACCACCTCTAAACAACACAAACCATAACTTTTTGAAAACAGAAATTCACGATGGAACCGCTTCAAGAAAAACTTTTCCAATAAAAAAGTTCAAATTACTGTTTTCATTTATCATGCTCTCAATTTGGATCTTTCTATTCACTTATTAAGGTAGAATCTCTTCTCTAAGTGGAGTTAAATGGGAAAGTTTTTCTTCTTCTATTATTTTTCCGCTTGCTTTGTCGAGTGTGCTTATGTAATTGTACGAGATTATGCTTTGTAACCGACCGAACAAGAAAGCATTTCACCAAGAAATTCTTCTATCGTCTTCCACTCCATTGATTTCCATGCCAAAGCACTCCAAAACTTATCTCATATTCTTCAAACAATTTCGATGCTATAGATGGCCAAAATGGATCTTGTGAAGCGAACTTTCAATGATTCCGGTCTTTAGAGTCCTTGTTTGATATTTTCAAGTGCAATCGCCGTCTTTGATAAATAAGTTGTTTGCTTCATTGTTACGGCTTTGATTGAATCTCCGCAAAGTGTCAAGACACTCTCAAACAGACAGTTTTGTTGCAAAAACATCAAACATTGACGTCAAACAGAAGACCGACTTGATAACTGTGACTTTGGATTTGCGTTTTCATTAAAAGCTTCGACACTTATCCGCTTTGAACAATCAAGCTTCTGTCGAAGCAAACAATCAGGTCATTATGCAAATCAATTGACCTTCTGCGTGTTGCTCCGGGCCATACATAGGTTAATTAACGGACTTACAAGTTGTGACTCCTAATGACTTACCAAGAATCTTCCGAAGACAAAGTTTTCGCATTGAAATATAATCGAGCAATTAAAAACCAAGTTCCTTGCCTTGTCTTCGTCATGTCTGCATCATGTCTTCAGATTCTACGAAAGAATCTTTTGATTGTCTGTTGCAAAGCTTTCTAGAGACACTTTTGAGAATAATTGATTGGCATGATTGCTCGATATAACTTTTGACCGGAAAGAAGTTGATATTAAAGAACATTTTCCAGCGAAATTTAACGGAACTTGAAGTCAACTACATTTGTAAAAGGACACACAATTATACTTAGCACACCAGAATCTCAAATCGTAAACGTTCATTCATCAAATCTCGACGGTTAAGTGTTCAATATAGAAGTCATTGATTTAAATCATTATCCCTTGGCCAATGTTACCCACACCTGTCCTCGCCGGCAAACAGTTGCCGTAACAATCGCCACTCAACAGCTTTTTTTGTTCACTTGGCTGTGCGACGTTCTCAATTGACTACATTCACCAGATTTTCGATCAATTTCATCCGGCGTCAAGGCAGCGAGTAGGAAGAAATCATTTTTGTAATTACCGGAGCTATCATTTACGTTCTGATTGATTGCTTCGTAATAGAAAAAGCGCTTCGGTTCAGAAAATCGATGAAAAGCAAGTCAGCGCTGAGAAGATTTTAATGAACTGAGTTTGGCTGGCGAAGGGAAAAGTTTTTTCTTTTCCGTTTCTCGGACAAGAATAATAAGTTTTTCAATTAGCACTTTCTTCGCAGAAATGTTGATGGAAAAAGAAAGCATCTGGCACTGTAATCGCTGTGTAAAATACCGAAAGTTTTGTTGTTCTTTGTTCACAAATAATTTTCCACTCGCAATAAAAGTTCATCGTTGAAATGTCCCGGTCCCGAAGAACTCAAAGTTGGTTAAGTGAAATCACTCCACGAGCAATAACAAACTTAGGAAACTTTTAAGTGAACATTGAGATCAATTCGAGCTATGATTACTGCTGGTGAAATCCTTAGTGAACACATTTAATCGTTGAAAGCTTCTAAGTATAAGCAGCGCCAAATTCTACTCAAAAATCAACAAATCCAGTTAAAAATAATTTCGGCAACTGCCCTGTCATAATGTTTAATTAAAACCCTTCATCAGTGCTTTGTCATGCCAGCCCCGTTTACACATACAAAGATAGTAAAACTGCAATCATCAAGAATTTTTTCACATGTGGAGACGGTTTGCAATTCTAAGCAATCAGCTTTTCGGCGATTTTTCTGAGCATTCAAAAATCTTTTTGAGCACCGAACTGTCAGGACAAACAGTCACTGCAGGAGAAATCACATTTGAATGGATGGATTTTTCTTCAGCCAAAGTGGGCAAAACATGTGAAGTCTTTGAAAAATGTCGTGAATTGATTTTGTCCTCGAGCACGCTCCTCAAAACAACTTATTAAGTGTAACATGCGGTCACTTAACAAGTTGTTAATTCTAATAACGAACTATACTAAAGAGCTGAACTGTACTAAAGCAGTGCTGAAATGCACACCAACTTCATTACAAGACTTCATGGTGATTTGCTTTGATAACAACATTCTCAGCCGTTATTGCATTTCATCAATAATTGAATCAAAATACATTCTGTAGTTTTCACAAACTACAAACTTCTGTTCTAGGTTACAATATTTAAGCTCATCACACCAGTAGGTCAAACTCATAAAAGTTCAACTAGAACATAATATACAAAGTCAGTTCAAAAATTATTCTAGCCACTGCCCTGTCATAATATTTCATTAAAAAACTTTCGTCACTGCTTTGTCATGCTAACCTAATTTACACATTTGTCCGCAATACATCGTTCTTCAAGAACTTTCTCACAGTCAGAGACTGGAACGTTCGCATCTGGTCGGAAGGAGAGTTCCATCATTTCGACCAAATATTGCCAGGTGGAACTGACGGATGGTTGCTGGTCGCCCACGAAGTGTTCT
>JPYR01000247.1:13833-43326 GCA_000775305.1 Belgica antarctica
TTTTCGAGGGCGCCGCTTTCCTTTTTCGCGACTTTCCGCCAGTTTTGCAATGATTTTAACGGCTGGAAATTCAAACTGGCCGGAAAAAGGGCGTGAAATGCGAAAAACCTCATGTTTACACCCCCTTTCCGCTCAAAATAAATGACAATGAAAGCGAAATGATGAAAAGTAGAAAACAACAAAAAGCGGACAAGAAAGTATCGTGGAGGAGAAAACGAAGGCTGTGGTCATTTCCTGACGGCTACCGTTGCTTCCTGCTCCTTCTTGTTCGCTCATCATGCCCTCATCTCCTCGTGACACCCAAATTCTGATTTGCTTTTCTCGCCGATCCTTCGCAATTGATGCCCGCAACGGGATGGGATGAGGTAATAACAACATTTGGGTGTATTATAACAACAACATAAAATTCTATGACGTCGTTACGTACAATTGTGTGTCGCAAGACGCAAGTGAAAGGCAGAAGCGCTAAGACACGGCCAAGAAGAAAATCGAAGATTATTTCTAATGATGATGATTGCCGTTTTAAAAATAAAACATACATGGTTCTCATCTTTTCTTTCCTGGCATTAAATCATCTTCGTTTGCAGGCAAATATTGCCATCGTGTGCTTTGCTCTATGCGGCAAACGACAATAAATCAATTCAAAGTGGTGTCTTCGACATTTTCGAAAGGAGATTCTTTCGGCTTAACAAGCGGTTGGCATTTCTGGATGCGGGCGCCTTACGTTTAGAAAAATACCACGGCGATGACAGCGCGGGGAGAGATTAGATGGCTGGAAAAGATGCAAAGTATGGAAGTTTCTCTAATGTCAAGTGCTTGTTGCAAGCTTGTTGAAGACAGACTGCAAGCTTGTTGACAGGCTTCAACCTGTTCGTAGTAGGCTCGTCGAGCTAAGTAAGCTTAACAAAGTGCTTTGACAGATCAAGATGTTCTGGTTTGACATTGAAACTACAGTTATCACCTTCACTAGGCCTGCCGCTGCTCGAAATGCATAATAAATTCCTGTTATTATGTCACGCTCCCGGTCATGTTCGCTCAATTACGCTGAATTCCAACGCAAATTCGATAAGATCGTACACCCTACCTGCCTTCCTCTAAGCCAACTCCCTTCGCACAAACCTTATAAAGTAGGCATTGCTATACATAGATCGGTCAAAGGTCAACGACAATTTGTTGCAAAGATTACCCAAATTGAAAGGTCGAGCGTGCTTAGCTACAGACGAGACGAGTTTCTGTCCTTGCTGTTGAACAACATCGTTGGCAGGCCTGGTAATTAAGCGAATCAAGATGTTCGTTAATGCCGAATCACTTCCGCAATGTCGATGATGAAAAACAAAGCACGAAAAATTTTAATCTGCCTCGATGACATTTTGAAAATTCTGTTAATTATTCAGTGCTTGACCTTTTTCCCGCGATGTCCGTACAATGAAGAGGTTTCGGGAAGATGTGTTCGCATCAAACGCAGAAATACCAATCGTTGGCATTACAAAAAGATCACCGGCTCTTAAAGATCTCTCGTCAGACCACGACTCGAGTCCCGACGAGGGATCAATGAATAAAAGTGTCTAATTAACATTTGTCCGCCGCTCTCTCGCGTCCCGTCCTTCTTTCCGATGATAATAAATCGATAATAAATCGTGGGGACATTATCGCCCTGACGCGGTGATATTTGTCTCCGTCCAGCCAAGAAACACCATCTCGTTCGCTGTTGATATGGAAGAAGAAAAAACTCGTTTTCATTTCGCAAGATGAGAAGCTCCACCGGTGTAGAACAAGAATAATACACCGAGAGAGTGAATCTGAATGGCTCTGGAGTTATTTTCAGTGTTCTTACATAAATGTTGGTTCGTGCTTTTCAAGGTTATTCCAACAACGCTTACTTTTTCTCGGTTCTTTGCTTCGCTCATGGTGGACGGAGAAGAAAATGAAAACTTAAACTATTCTGGTGGCTGTTCAACGATTTGACTTTGACTTCGCCTCAAAATTGCTGTTTCGGATGCCACGGAAAGCAACAACCGAGAGAATGCACGATGAATTAGATTTTTTCATGTTGCGTCAATTATTTCCACCTCGGGCATGTAAGTCAATCGAGAGAGAGTGTCGCTTCTCTTCTTCCAAATCGTTGGTTTTCCTATCCGATTGACTTCTTCCATTTTCTTCTTGTTCCGAGACGATATTAATAGTATTGAGTGAAAGCAGCGACTGCGGGAGATCGTTTACGAATGAAAAGGGCGGTGTAGAATGTGGGTGAAGTCTTGATCGGTGATTTAGTGACTAATCTGAATTTAATTTAATGAATTTTATTGATTTTAAGTCTTCCGGGAACTTGTGTCTAATACGCAGGAGCCTTTGGCAGTTGGTTAACTTAAAGGAAATGCTGACTGTATCATGCTGTCACCTTAAGTATTTACAATCAAATATTTGCATGCCGGTTGTTGACCACCTAGAGCCCCATAAACTGCTAACAACAGCCCTTCCGGACACTTCAAACTGCTTCAATCCATCTCCCAAGCTTGGAAAGCCTTTGTATCCATGCCGAGAGCTAGCCACATCAATTGCGACCATTAAACGAACAACATTGTAATCACTCAGCCCCATTAATCCTCGCGTTCTACAACCATCATCAGACTGAGAGTATGGTTGGCTGCGGGGATCATATATAGTCCCTGTCAGCGCCACTTTAGCGATGAGACCTTGGATCTCGTCTCGCCCCTCGTTCTACAACCGTCCACGTCCCTCACGACTGCTCAAACTCAACTCTCGCTCCTCTCAAGTGTGTGACATCTCGTGCGATCACAATTCATGTTTAATTGTTTGTTGTACAGCATGATGCGCCACTTTTTATGTTGATATCGGAGCGTCGGGTCTCTTCTTTAATTTCTCTTCTCTCGTCGGTCGGAGATGGCATGGCTTCATAGTAAACAAATCGCGCGTCGTGTGTAAAGGGAGAAAACGAGAACGGGCTCGAGAGTGCACCGATCATAACATAGAAAAGCGAAGAAAATTAATTGTGATGGAAGATGAGAGCATAAGAGTAACGAAAATAAGCAAAACACGACGATCATGATTAACATTGTACACACGAAAGCATGAGGAAGGAAAAAACACAAACTCGCTCACTCCTTTGGTTTCCATTTTTTTACTTCTGCTTCTTTAACCAAGACTTTGCACATTGTTTCAAGGTCAATTTTATTTTCGTATTTCTCGGTTTTCTTCTCTCGTTCGCCTCACATTTCTATTCGTTCGTTAATGGAACGTCGTCGTGTGTTGGGATCGTTTTAATGGCGGTTATTTCGTTACAAATAATCAAATTATGCAAATTTCTGGAAAATCTCGGAGATCGTTTTTCTCATCCCATGGAGCTAATGGCTTGGGTGGTTGTCAGTTGAGGATCAGACGTCTTAATTCACCAGGTGATGACTTGGGTACGACATATTGGGGTTGGGAGAGACGGAGAAGTTTTGAAAAGGGTCGATTTTGGGGGTAACATTTGACGATGACAGCGCATGAAAGGGATTGAATAAGGTGTGGAACGTTTTTGTTGATCTAATTACATTGCAATTAGCGATAACAAGTGTTCAATTATGCTTTCGAAGCACGACTGACACCTTTAAATGTCACACCAAACTTGAACTTGCCCTTCTCGCTTGTACAACTTATTAGTCCGGCCTTAATTCGATGCTAATCAAAACAAAACTGTTTGGACAAACTTGTCGAGTTCAAATACGGTTAGACGATTAATCACCGCCACGGCATCTTCACTTCCTTAATCAAAAGCCACAATGTCACCTGGCCCGTCTCAAAACTCCAAACTTCCAGCCACCCAAGACACTTTCATCCCTTCAAGCAGTCCATTCAATGAACGACCGTTTAATTTTAATAGTTTTCATGACATGACCAACTTCCGTCAGCATGTGCACGGCAAACGGCCCAACTCACAGTAACAAAAATTCTAATTCAAAGCCTGCGACGAACATGAAAGCAACGAGGAAGGTACAAGAAGCAAAAAGCAGAATGAAAATTGAAGGAATCGAAACAGGAAAAGAAGGCAAATGGTCGATAATAAATTTTGCATGCGACTTAATCCGTTTCCTGAGGCTTCTATTTTCTTGGCGGACTTTTTTTGTTCGCCCGAGCCACACTGCCCCAGCAGACGCTCTCCACGTCAATGTGTAAGAATTTATTTCCACATAGTTTCAACTTTTTTGCCTTCCCATAGTGGTGTGTCCATGTCTTGGCTAGAAGTTCTTTGAATTTCAAATTAACTTCTTTCAACAATCTTTTTTGCTGCCCGCCTAAGCTACGCTCGCGAAATGCCGCGTCAATCGTCGGGTGTGGAGAAGTTCAGCGGAGAGCGAGCGTTGCGCGAATGTGTTGGTGGCTCTCTGAGAACTCTGTCGCTGTCGTTTTGGTGTTGGCGCGGGATAATTGCGAATTTCTGCTCTGGATGCATTTGGGGATGTGCAGGGCGACGATTGTGCAACAGTTGGCATCTGGCAAGCCGGAGCTTTAAGTGTCGTATTCGTAGCTCTTTAAAATTCGCTCACATTTTTGTGCACAACAACAGCGCGCTGAGAAAGAAACAAGCCACAAAGCGAACGAGTTTGAAAATTATACATGAAATTATACTTTTTTATATTCTGTATAGATGCCACACAATTTTACTTCTCAGTCGTAAATAAATTGTTCGCTGAAAAGGCCACGCGATGCTCTTTCTCGTCTCCTCGACTTATTGAGCGCCGATTTATTTTTTTGCTGTTGCGTCTTTAAACATTTTGGCTGCGAAAGATTCTTGAACGCGATGACTTTTCTTACAAGACTTTCCGTGCCTGCCTCCAGTCGATAAAAAGTTTTCGCGTGTTTTTGTGCAACCGGCGTTTCCAACGCGGCGTGAATGTCTCGGTAGACGACGCGCTTTAAGTGACACTACGCATGGGAATGGATAAACATTTCTAATCAGTGAAATTATTTGGCGAGAAAAAAAGTAAAAAAAGTTTTTATTCGGTTTGTTTGAGATTGAAAGCTGAAGCAAATCGGCTGACAGTGAATTCGAGCGCAAAATGTTTTTTTCTCTTTCGTTTTCGTAGTGCGTTTTCGATTGTGCAATTTTGTACATTTCGCGAAACTAAATACATTTAGTGACATCGATTTTTGTTTCGCTTTCTGCAACTTTTTTTCGTTTGCTTGCCAATTTCGTCGCTGAAATTATTTTTTCGGCATTTTATTATTTCGCTCGTTGTTGTTGGTTCTGACTTGCTTTTGGCGAGTGTTTTTAAAATATCGCAGATTTTCTGTGCCTCCGACAGCAGAATCCGGCAGCAACAACAAAGCGCAGTGAAAAACATTCCGAGATTGATTTGTGCGAAATCTTTTGATGAAAAATCTGTTTTTGTTTTCTTCTCATGTTAATCATCGTTTCTCTTGCGGTTAACACAGAAAGCTTCCCATGCTTGTGTGTTTTTCCGAATAATGCAGCAGAAATTATGCATCGATGCTGCAATTAATTTTATTGAAGAATTAGCGCGGTTTCTTGAGTTTCTAGACTATATGTGAAAGCAAAGCTTTTCTTAATTATGCTTCACGCAGCCAATTTTTGTTCACGGGGAGTGTTTGAGTGATCCGTCACCTGGAATTTCTAGACTATTTGACAGTTTTTAAGTTAAAACCAAGTGTAAGGTTGCATTTTCAAGCTTTAAATTTAATTTTAATTTTTCCAAGACCAAAGTGGCTTAACTCATGGACACCCCCACCACAACACAATTTCCTTTCGATTTTCTCCAATTCCCTGATCTCAAAAAGTCGATGCAAATAATTCGAAAACGTTTCCATCGTTGCCGCCCACGACTTTTCATTGAAACAATTAAAACGTTTTTCCTTTAATTAAGCACAAAGTAGCAGCTTCTGCCGTCTGCTGCGTCGCTGCTGCCTATTTTTCGTCTCTTTTGATGAGCACACAATCACAAAGCGACTTTGTCTTCGCTTGTTTTCCTTCTTGCTGCAGTTCGGCACATTGTAAATCGCAAGATGACGCGGTCTGTGCCATTTTTATTTTCCACTCAACACACAAACAAGCCGATCTTGAAGTGATAACAAGAAAAGTGTTTTAATCGCATCGCTACCTTGTTGCGTTTTTATTCCACTCACATGTTCCCAATCGGAGCAGGAAGAAGAAAAGTGCCGACGAAATGACATTTTCGTGTACGGACAGAGCCAGACGACAATCGGCTCGCTTCTAACGCTGCAATTCAGCACAAGTTGTATGCGAATTCAGGGCACGTTTGATTTCTGCTTGTGTTCACTCTCTCGTCTCTTATCAGTAGCGAGCTGACGACACGAGAAGTTTGAACAAACACTGCGACGGGCGGAAAAAGACGTCCAAAAAAGTGCATAAAATTCGTTTTCGACTCTTGTTGAATTTTAACTCCTTTTTCACTTCGCAGTTGATAAGCGGATCGTAACGTGTGTTTGCACAAATGCGCCGGGCAGAATTCCTGCAATGAAACAGTCGACCCTGAACTGTTTTCATATTTTTGTCGAATTTCATCTCAGCTTCGAAATGTTCTCGCGATTTGCGAAAAATAATTAACGGAATGATGCGAGATAAGCGCACAAATGCTGATTAGACTCTAATACCTAAGCACCGCTGATGAATGAAAACGAAACGACAATCCCGTGATTGACTTTTTCGCTTTATCAGCGTGACCGATAGTAAAGCATTCCTAGCGGCGTTCGCCGAGGCACGTTTCTTACTCTCAATTGCACCCAAGACAAAGAAAACTTAGCGTAAAGATACGCCGAAGCCGAAATAAGGGCTGTCAGTGTTGGTTATCAACATCGACAAGAATCCACGGCAATGTCGCCACAAATTTTTATTCTCTTCAATTGCGAAATTGAAGATAAAAAGAAGTTTCAAGGAAAAATGCATTTAAAAGCAGAACGTCGATTGGAAATCTTTGTAAAGGTCTTTTGCTTCAAAAGCCAACAGACGTTAGTTCCGAAGCTTTTAATGGACTCATAACGATACTATAAATAAAACAAGTTGAAACCGAAATGGCTGATAACAGGGCGAAGAATTTCTCAAAACAAAAAACAAAGTTTTGTTTGAAAACAAACATCGGTGGAGTGGCGGTTTGGCCATGGGTGACATCAGCGCTGGATTAAACTGAATTTTTTTAGACGCCAGTGAACAGTTTGCACAATCTAGTTACTGTTAAGACGTACTTTTTCGCCCGCAAGCGAAGTTTAGCTTGTATCTGACTGCGGATTTCTTTGTTCTGCACCAAGATTTGAGCTTGTGACCAGAGGTTGAATTTAGACTTTTTTTAAACTCTAAAGCTAAAGTCTAAAGTTGAAGTTTTTCAAAACCCTAAAGCTAATAGCTAAAGCTGGTCCTTGAAAAAACTCTAAAGCTAAAGCTAAAGCTATAGCTGGTTTTAAAAAAAGTCTAAAGCTAAAGGCTTAGCTGGAAAACGCCAAAAAAAAACCTAAAGTCTAAAGTCTAAAGCTAGCTGGAACTAGCGATGACAAATTTTACTTTTAATTCGAGCTCCAGTCTGACTACTTGACTTCTGCACTACTGAACTTTAAGCTCCGAAAAAGATTTTTGGAGGGAAAAAAATTGTTAACTTTAGGATTTGCTTTAGAGTTTGTCGGACAAACTGTAAAGCTAAAGTCTAAAGTTGAAGTTTTTCAAAACTCTAAAGCTAAAGCTAAAGCTAAAGCTGGTCCTTGAAAAAAGTCTAAAGCTAAAGCTAAAGCTATAGCTGGAAAACGCCTAAAAATACCTAAAGTCTAAAGTCCTAAAGCTAAGTCTAAAGTCTAAATTCATCTCTGATTTCAAATCATGATTTCTTGAAGATTTTCTTCTTCTTTGAAGACTTCTTTTTCCTAGTTTGACTTGAGTTCTTTGTTTTTCTTGCTTAGTAACATTTAATAATCACACAACTAAACAATGTAAGCTTTTGCTACCTTATTATAGGGGCAGTAGCTCAATGGCAGAGTACCGTAGTTATAATTCGTTGTATGCGAGTTCGAGTCTCGCCTGCTCCAGTCAACTTTTTTAATATGTTCCATATCAGTTTCTCAGGTTTCATGTTATGCAATGAACAGTTTACGATCAAAAGTGTGACATAAAATGCGGTTAATGGAAAATATACATAGGAAGTAAGTAAGAACTATCAAACATGCTTAATTTTATTCTCTCAAAATTCTCTGACTGAAATTTCGGATTCCACTGGAGTCTAGATAAAAGCAAATACTGCTTAATTTTAATTCGATACCAGTTAATTTTATACGATTAACTGTTAATTTTCAAGTATTAGACGTTCCTGTTCTTATTTGCAATATCCGACCTATGGGGTAGTAGCTTAATGGTAAAGCGCTGAATTCCTACTTCAGCGATGCGGGTTCGATTCCTGCCTACTCCAAAAACTGTTTTACAGAAAAATTTAAAAGTGCAGTTATAAAGTATCCTGTTTAATTACTTAATAAATTAGAATCAGAAGAAAGTCCTTGCAGAATTCAATCTGTCAATCTTTTTCCTTAAAATTTGTCATTCTCATTTCGTGACTCAACCTCGAAAAACACTTTTCAAAGCAATAAAGGCAATGAACTACTTTTCACCACGCAGCCACTTAAGTGGAAAGTGAACGAATTTGCATTTATTTATAGCGATCAATAAGAGAGTGAAATTAAATCTTCCGTGTCGGAGAAAATAATTATTTGAGTCACGCTTTCTACTCATTAAGCCAATTTAAAAGGCACTGAAAACAATTATTCAATTTGGGATTTACTGTACACAAAACCGTAAAATAAAATGGCTACGTCAATACCAAACGGATGAACGCGTATTTCAATCAAATTTCAATTAAGGCACGGTTTCAAATAAAACTTTCCTTCCAAGAATTGAAATTTATTTCTTCGCTACCTGTAGATGCAATTAGAGGAGCATGCTGATTCTCAAACGACTTTTTAGTTGAAACAAACGAGTTTTGTGTGTTATTTCCTTAATGTTCAGGCGCCAGAGTTGCAGACGCTTACGATCTTACCCAAAATCCACGGGAAAACATCAGATTAGACGAATTCTTCTTCCTTCTTACCAAATTTTGACTATTTTGATGTGGTTGTTCAGATTGAAATCCGTACCAACTCCAAAACCCGATGAAACTTCCAGCGAAGCTTTTATGTAGATTTAATTAATGAATTATTTTTAAGCATGGTAGCTTTTCCGTGTCAAACGTAAAATTGAAAAACTTTTTGCCTCACTTTAAAATTTGTTTAATTTTCAATTAATATTTCGAGATTTCGGCTGCAAACCGAAGAGTGGAGGGAAAGTTTTCCATCCGAAATTAGTAACGTATCTTTTGTCTATTTTACATGGTAGAAACTTGTTCGTCGTCTTGTATTAATTAATCTTAATGTCATCGTTCTTGATGATTTTCCTTCCCTCCAACTCATCTGCAAAGCTTCTGCTCGCTTTATGATGATGAAGAGCTTCACACGAACTTATGTATGCAGTTAGAAGAGGGAATGTTTAACGAGACTCTCGATTTGATGGAAATTTAAAGATGAGTTTGGGGACGGAAAGGGCTCAGCAACACTTTGATTCCCTTTTTGGTTAGGGTTTGTGGTTTTCCTGGAATGGAAATGTCTCAGGAGCTAGAAAAAGATATTGTAAAGTGCACTTTTGTATTATTCAGTCACTCAGATGAAAGCATAGCTAAGGACAGGATTGGAAGAAATTAAAAGTAATGAAAGAAATACATTCAGGGTTGGCAAAATTCACTTCGCCAACCCTGGAAGACATTTTCAGGCAAAACTAGAAGAAAATTTAGAGAAATTTGCTTAGAAAGGCTGAAATAAATCAATGTTACTTTTCTTGATGTTACTTGATCGGAGGATTTTTTCTGTTAATATTCAAACCTTAAAACAAAATCTTCCAAACCTGCTTCAATGTTTATCAATTTTCATCATATTCACCATAAAAATCACTGAAATTTCAACTTTAAGAACCCATTACAACATTTTTCAAATGCCAAAACTTGCTGAAACCTTCAACACTATGAAATAATAAACCTTCCAGGAATAAACCAATACCCACAGCCATCCCTTCATGTTCACCCTTCTCCATGCGACCTTCAGTGTCTTGGGCTGTTGAGCATAATTACTGGCCCACACTTTCCCTCTCCCCTTTTGAAACCCTCGACAACTGTCAGCCTCTCATGTCTCAATCGTTTGTCTTCCTCGCTCTAATGACACCAAGATTCAACACGAATTGCCATCGCCACAGCAATGATAGCGAACACTGAATCACTGTTATGACAGAGAAACGGCGAAAACAGATAGCAAATATTGACGATGAATGTTGATGGGAAAACATTCCAACCGACGAAGAGACCGACGACAATGTTTTTGTTTAATTTTTCGTTGTACGATTACACACAGTCTCTATCCATCATAAACTGATATTCGAATGTGTACACTGATTGCGGTGCCAAATGGGTCGACGAGAGTCTTCTACGAAATAATATATTTTTACTCTGCTTTGTTGTTTTTCGCCACTTGTGTGTTTCAAAGGCGATAAAGCCTGATGAGAAATGTGGTGTAACCATCATGAAAAGTTTCGAAAATTTGTCAGGCAGCTTTTCCGTTTCGTGTTTACCCAACTTGGCTGATGATGATGATAAAAGTGAGACTTTTTCTGTCTGTTCTTCCCTTCCACAACGACACATTTCTACGCCAATAAATTATGCCCAGAATGGCAACAACCCAATCTTATGTATGCCATCGTGTCAATGAAGTGTGGGTGAAAGAAAGAAAGAGCTTAAAAATGGAAGGAAAAACAAACAATCGAGCAAACAAACATTGGGGAAAGTGATGGACAAGGCAATTTCAAGTTGTGCTAGCCCGCACATTTAACTTTCGAAAGGTGCGTAGGTGATGGTGGAAAAGGCTGTAAAACATTAGGTGCGATGAGAAATGTCTTCAACACAAGGTTAACTTGTTGTTTTCTGATAAATCGTTTAAAAATAAAACAATTTTTGAAAAAGGCAGCGTTCATTCATTCTTCAGCAAGTTAAATTAAAACTCACGTGACTAGTTAAAGACATTGCTGATGAGTGTGAAAACTTTATGGTTTGTCATCTCATTCCAATCTTTTCTTCTTCTTTGTTTCTTTCCTAGCAAGTTTATGGCTTTGGTTGCCCAGCGTTCACGAAAAAAACAGGAACGCGTCTGTCGTATTATCGTTGTCAAGAGACGGTCGAGAGTTTATATGGCACTGCCGGGGAAGCGCTTGCAAGGGCGACGGACGGAAGAAATCAAACAAACATCTTTCTCTCCCTTAGCAAAACAGAAATGTTTAGAAAAATTCTTAAAATTGATATCGAATGTCGTTTAACTGCGAACGAAGCGAGAAGGGACGAAGAATAATAAACATCATGCGGCGGGTGTTCCCATCAACTGATCATGTATCACATTTTCCTTTCGGCTTGTTGTTTTCGTTTTGTCATTCATTTTTGTCGGAGACAATTCCTTTTTAATGTTAACGGAACATGTGTAGTGAATTTATTCATGCCAATCTGATGCTTCATGATAATGTATTCAACATACTTTCCACTTGCTTTCGATCGATGATGTGTTTTCCTTTTTTATGTTTCCTTTTCCTTTTTTATGCCGTTCTGTTTGTCTTGTTATCTCGTATATTGTTTATATATTTCGATTTGACGCCGTTTGCCTCAAGGCCTTCTGAATATTTCAGACATTTTTTTCCGTTCTCCCAACATTGACTAAACGACAGCTTACTGACGATAATTTCTCGTGACATCTTTGACGCCGCTCCATCACGATGATTGAAAATCTCACGTGAAATTATTCACGAAATGGGAAATGAAAATTTTAAAACCGATGCGGAGTTTTATGAATGTTTAACTCACTTTGCGAGATGTGTGAATGTCCGAGTCGGAAATGACATCTGTGATTCTGATTTTGCCAAATGATTAAAAGCAAAATTAATGAAGGGAGAGATTGGGGTTTAAGTTAGTGGTAAGAAATCGGGTTGAAAAGGAACAACTTCTTGAAGAGAAAGTTGGTTTTGTGGGTGGGCGGCTGATGAATGAATAAAGACCAAATTTACAATTCTGAAAGAAAATTAAGATAACAAGAAAGGAAACAGTAGCCACGTAAAGTTGTACACAGAAAATCGGTTAGAACGATGGCAAGCAGCAGCCAGCGATGGAAGATCAAAGCAGCAAGTTTCCTTGTGATGTAATATTCACATGGCGCCTTCGGCATTGGACATCGATTCATGGGAAGTAAATTTATGCGTGAAACTTTCTTGTTCGCATAGATGTGCCGTACGAAGGCGGGTGGCTCTACGGAAACGAGAAAATGCGAGAAAATATGATGAAAGCTGTGGAAGCTGGTAGAGTTGGAGATGGCATGAAATTGGAACAAGAAGTTAACCTTTGGGACACAAGAAAAACTGATTTCCATTTAAATTTATGTTTTCGTCGATGATTTCGCCCGAGGGAAATCAAATATGGAGCCCGTTTCAAGGGCCACCGCTACCAAAAGCTCCTTTCGTCTCCCATTCTACGACTTTTTTATGCTAAAATTATGTTACGAGTTCGGTTTCCTTCCATCGTTTATTGATTTCACATTTTTCTCATGACTTCTCGGGCCTTGCTGGCTTCTTATTTGTGTGTACCATCATTGTTCATCAGCGTAGAGCGGGTGTGTGTGAGCATTGAGAAAAGGTAAAGTTCGAGCGACATGTGGAATCACACTTCGAGTGGACGGTCCAATTGGAAACTTTTGATTGTGACTTTCCACTGAATATACGCAAATCAATTTACAATTCAATTGAATTTCTAGTAGTTCGACGAGTTCCAGCTTGTCTGTGGGGCCAGAGACGAGATGGCAGGGCGAGCTATAGCTTTGAGTGCTTTTCAACATTTTCTTTGACAAACAACTCTAAATTAGATTCAAGTCATTTCGAGTCGCTCCAATCTTGTCGTTCGTTCAAAAGCTGAACATTATTTGTAACTTGATAGTTTTCCACGTCCCACCCACATCGCCGCCCGCTCAGTCACTCGCTATGTCTTGGATAGATTCCACAATTTTAAATCCCAACATTGCATTTCTTTTATTTTTCACCGGGAACATTTCTTTTCTCGTCCCCGCTCTTGATCTGTCAGAAATGTAAACCGATACATGAAGCATTTCTACTTCTGTTTGTTTGTTTGCTTTCTGTTTTATTCTCTCAAATGCTTCAGAATTTTCTGTCAGACATCTTTTTTTGCTCCTTCTTCTCGCTGGTTTCGTGTTTACCCCATCAGCCACTGGATACATCTTGGGGCGTTCAGGAAGTTTGAAGCAAATTTGAAAATTTACGGGAAGTTGAGATGAATTGGTTGGAATTTTATCGGCTATTGTGTGAATTTCTTGGATTCTATTGAAGTTAAACGGTTTATCTCTGACTTTTATTTTTTAAACTGATGGATAATATTAAAACTGTAAGATTGTTTCTGTTCATTTTAAGTCATAGAATGTTATAAATTTTAACGGTTTTATTTAAATTCTTGGAATGATTTGAAATTTAACGGTTAAGGGAATAATATCACAGTGACATGAACGAAACCGCTATGAACGAAATCGCCATGAATTTGTGTTATTCGATGAAAGCCGCCATGTTCAAAATCGGAAAAAACCGTTAAAATTTGTTTTTATCTCACACCATCTTTTCTCAGCAGAAACATGTAATCATGTTTCATGTTTACACCTTATTTTAAGCGGAAACAACGCCAAATGATGTTCCAGCATCTCCCTCATGGTTTATTCAAAGACAAAATGCAAATAATTCCTTTTCCTGAATTCACATGCTGGTAAGAGATGGTGTTGTTGTTGTTACTTTGAGCGCGTAAATTTCGATACATTTTTTTTATAAAATATAACGGTTTCTCCGATTTTGAATTATGGCAGTTTTGTTCATGGCGGTTTCGTTAATGGTGGTTTCGTTCATGGCGGTTCGACCCTTCCCATTAAATAGTTCTGGATTATAATTCTTTTATTTTATAAAAAACCGTTATATTAATTTTACTAACGTGCTTTTTAAATGTTAGATGTTTTCAAAACGTCAAATCAAACTACTTTGCTTTTTATCAAAATCATTTTAGCAGATTTTCAAAACAAAATTCATTGGGACACAGACAACACTGCTCATTTTCATTTCACTTAGCTGACATCTCTTTAATCTTTTGATACCATTACGCAATTAGACGCTTGTATGCATGCATGACTTAACCTCAGAACAATGCCATTCCGTTCTGCTGCTGTTTGTTTGCATCACGTTATAAACATTCCGCAAAAAAAGCTTGCAAATGTGCCATCGAAAGGCAACTATCGTTATTAAAGGATCCAACAAAGGGGAAAAGCTATTATTTCCATTTATTGGGAGGTTTTGTCGTCTTTTTTCTTCTCGGCTGCCAATATAAAGCGATTACATGTCAACTGAATGGATACATGGAACTACTTCTTCTTGCAAGGGATTTATGTTTATGATTATCTCCTTTACGATACGATACTAATAATCTGTTACGTTCTCCAGGCCGGCTTTTCGTTCTCTCGTCTCACTTGCCTTTTCTGTGCGCATTCAAATTCACCAGAGACCGTCACGACCGAGCGACATGGAAGGGGGTATAATACATGCACCATAAAATAAAAACGATTTCCGCTGTGTAGTATAAGAAGGCTGAGCTAAAAAAAGAAGAAAAAAGTTTTCAAACAAAAGCTTTAAATATGTCTTTCGAGGATGTAAGCAATTTTTCTTTCCTAGCGTTTGGTTTTTGTGTTGAACATACTTGTTGTTGATTTTCTCCCTTTCTATGGTTTGTATCTTTTGTGTGCAGTTTTGTCGTGAGAATTACGTGATAAATTTTAGCCACGGAACTGTTGAAACAATTTTTTAACTTCAAGTCCCTTCCGGGGGGTCGATAATCTCACGAAACTGTGTGTTTCCTTGCGCAAAGAAGCTGGCAGTTCTTTCTTTGGTAAGTTTTCATTGGGGCGGTGCTTAGGTGATGTTACAAAAAAGTTATAAAGTAATTTAGCTTAAACACGTTCCATCTTAAAAAAAAGTTTTTCTAGATGAATTGAATTCAATTTTATTAGAATTCCCTGAAGGTTTACAATGCCACACGTGACTCAACTTCAAACGGCCCGTCTAAGTCTCATACACAGTTGAGTGGACAAATATCCGTTCACCAGGTGAAATTAATTGCAGTCGGTAAGGGAAATGACAAAAAAATTGTGCAAAGTTTTCTACTGCAGCACAAGTTGTGCAGTACAATCAGGTACAAAAAACGATTTAAAGCTTTCCAAAGTTTTTTCCGACTCACTTCCTTTCTTCGTCCTAAAGTTTATGCTTCGCAAACTCGACGAGAATATTTTTTGTTTACCTTTGAATTTCCACACAAAGAAAACACCAGGAAGACGAATCTGAAAGTCTTTAAAAAATTCTTTTCCCTTGCAGAGGAAATGCAAACATAAATCCTGTTACAACGGTTCAACAAAAGACTTACTTTATGGGGAAGTATGCAGATGCGAAAGAAGCAAGAACCAAAAATTACAACAATTCAATCAGTTTACCTAAAATTATATATCCTGTGTGGAATTTTATTAAAGCTCTTCTTTAGGTGAGTTTTATCCATCGGCAATGGATGCTGGTTACATCATAATTTCAAGAATATTACAAGAATAGATCAAGAGAGACGAATGAAGTTTAAGAAGCGACGGAGGATTTTAAAATAAAATCTTCGTCGTTCTCGATTCGAACGAGCTTATTCGTCAGTGAAGTTACATTAATTTGTGAATGTTTATGTTTCTACTCAACTAAAAAGTCTTTCACCGCCTCACAACCAAGATTGGAACTTAAACAAATTTAATTTCTGGAAGAATAATTATCCCAAGTGTTTCAATAAATTGTCTTATTTGTTAACTCCGCAGAAAGTCCTTGAAATATTTAAATTAATTTGAGTTCTTCGTTAGCTAGCGCCGAGAAAGGAATTTACATAGTTTGCTTAAAGTTCAAGTGAAAGCGTTTATACAGCGCTGAAACTTAATTCTGGTGTTGTTTCCCACCGGACGGCGAGAAGCAGCGATAGAGAAAAGTCATTCTCGGAGCGAAGAAAAAACTTCAATTTCTTATTTTATTCCCCTAATTGTAGAATTAAAATTGCATGAAGAACATTCCTTGTTTCTAGCGCAAGGACTGCATCTACAACACATCACCTCGTCTCGAGTCCCTCGTGGAAATTTGGAAATATTCCACAGAATATCTAAAATGTACATAAATTTGTTCGCAAAAAACAAAGAATAGAAAAACTTGCGCCATTAACATCGAAGCGTGATTGCAAGAGAAAAAAAAATTGTGCATTTTGTAGGAGCTTTTGTCTCACGGTCCGGGCAACTGAGTTTGACGTCGAAACTAGTTTTGCCTTAAATCTGACGCCGGCCTCGCTTGCTTTCACTGTCTGCATTTTTCAACTCCATGGCAAGCTTGAAGCCCATCTCTGGTCGTCTGTCACGTCCCTCAACCATCGCTTTCACCTGCGGGAAATGGCCGGACAGAAACAAAAATCGTAAACAGTGAAATTGAAATGTTTCATCAATTAAAATGAGCAACAAATGTTTTGCACCGAGCTTGCGGTTTGGATGGACACACCCGACAGCACACTTCTACTCACCTCTTTTGCCTGCACAATTATGCCGTTATTTCCCAGAATGCCTTCCTTGGTCGCCTCGATATCTGTTTGATCCACGCCGCGACAGCAGTCGTCGATCAAGACTGTTCTGTAACCCGCAGACAGCGAGTCCGTAGCAGTCGCGCCTAGCAAGTCGAATAAAAGAGTGATTTAAGTCAGCGCAACTGTCTCAATAGTATCATTACCTTGCATGTTGCTTCTCGCACCCACGCAAATACTAACCGACGCAAACATCATAGGCAAGACCACAGACATAAATGTCGGTGATGCCTTTCTGCTTCAACTGTGAACACAACGATGTTTCTGACAGTTTTTTGTTGTCCCAAAACACCGAGTATGAATCAACCTCGGGATTTGTTCCTTTGTACACTTTGGTGCCACCGTCCACAATCTGATTGTTCGCCGAAATTGCAGCGGGAAGCGAAAGCAGTTTCAAAATTGAGTTAGTCGAAAGTTTTAATCAAAAGCAAGATGCAAATTAAGTTTTCAACTTAAAAGCTTTAATGCTGTTCATTATTTATACCAAAATCAGCTTAAAAGAATCCAGAGAGTTAAATAATCAGTTTTGAAAATGTAATGGTACAAGAGTGATTGTATTTTGTGTTTTTAATACTTTTGCAAATAGAAAAAGTTCCGAGAGTTTTGATTTGATGCTTTTGTAGCTTTCAAGTTGGCCTTTTTAAAGATCAGTGCTGGTTTAATGGAACGTTTAGCTATACTAGCACAATGGAATTTGTAGACGTTCTAAGGGTCAAAATTAAGTGAAAACTTGTTTATAAGTGCTGATCTAAAGATACGCAAATTATTAAACTTTTATGATATCCTAGGGTTCAAAACTTGTTAATTTAGTAAATTAGACACTTTTTATCTTGTAAATTAGTTTTTATTTCTGATTTGAAACCTAGGATATCATAAAAGTTTTATTTCTTTGCAAATCATCAATGCAGCACTGACCCTATTTTCTTAAAGCTGCAAATTGCAAATATTATTTTTTTTGAGGTTAGATTTTTTTCACTCTATAAATAGCTGACTTGTCATTAAAAGCGTTTATGAAGACAAAGTCAAACGTTTTTAAGGAACATGCTTGCACAAACTAGATGGTACTGACAAAGCTTTAAGACGAACTTCCAAAAAAATTTCTTCACAAGTTTTCGATCACAAATGATAATCGCTTACCTTCAAATCTTTGTGCAGTTCACTTCCCCACGTATCTTGAACGCAGTGCCTGGGCCATAATCGCTGCTTCATCGGCGGTGGACCGGCAAAAATGACCGTATCATAGACTGCAGCGTTGTCAGTATTCAACTGTAAATTGAAATAAACACACACACGTCATCAATGGTTCACCAGTCCAGACCGATTAATGAAATTTGTTGAGATTTTCTGTTTCAAAAATAACAGCAGCAGCAGATTTTTCAGCTTCGCAAAACCCAGCAGTGGCGAAGTGGTGACCAACGATATGATGTGCCATGCTAACGGCGATGATTGGGTAAATTTAAATCGCTTTGCATAACGTTGGTGCTTGTCGCCTAAATAAATCTTAAAACGCTCTATAATAATGGGAATAATGCGAGTATTTAGAATGCATTCAAAAACGGTCAAAAGGCGCAATTAATTCGCTAAATAAATGATTATGCAAGCAAAAGGCGGGCGCTGTTTAGGCAGCCGTACAGCACCGGCAATGGGTTCCGAAGCTTTATTGTAGAAAATAAAATGACAGAAAAGGAGTGAAGCAAACAGATGCTTTCATTGAAATCGTCCCGGGTGCAGAGTGAAGGCTTTGCAGCGGCGTCAGCTCGCTGTGCATAATTTAACGGTTGGAAAAACCATTTAGCGGTGCCAACCCACCCGAAAAACTTATCACACAAAATAAGCTCGAAAAAGAACGAACTCCATCAAAAATTTATGCATGAAACGGAGCAATGGACTTTCGACACCACCGAAGTGGCCGCCTGGAAAATGAAGATTGCCCCAGGAGATTGTAATCTGATTACCATCAACTTTCCAAACATTATGACTATCAACCATACACATCTTAAGTGTTTGAATACGAAACCTAAAAGCTGCGGAGAAGGCCAAGAGAAATCATGCATTAAGAGAAGGGAAATCGCACCCACGGGGCATGAACTATGAAAAAATCGAAGGAACTTGAAGGATGGGGCGAATGAAATGCTGAAAATTGTTTTCTT
This sequence comes from Belgica antarctica, assembly GCA_000775305.1. Classification (NCBI taxonomy): domain Eukaryota; kingdom Metazoa; phylum Arthropoda; class Insecta; order Diptera; family Chironomidae; genus Belgica; species Belgica antarctica. The sequence goes on from JPYR01000247.1 coordinate 32,783, forward strand.
GTTCGTCCCTTTCATCTTCACTCCACTTCACTTCGCCAGCATCCATTCGCATTACGCGCTTTGACTGCTTGTTTCGACCAAGGCCGAATTTTATAATTGAATGAAGATTGAAAGATCTTCAAGGACTTTGTCCGTTAGCTGAGGTTGAATATTCAAAGTAGGTTGAGTGTACGACATTCTGGATTTTTAGGTTCGCAACGATATTAACGATCGTTAACGCAACGAAACCAATTTAGCCCGAAGCCGACACCAAAATACTAGCTAAATCAAGGACAAGTAACATGTAAATTGCAATAACCATTGACAACAGCAGAGACTGCCTAGCGACAAGTCCAAAAATAAAGCAGTCTCTGGTTTCAACGTTAACGAAATATATTTCTCTACGAAAACGAGAGAAAATTGTCTCCCGCGGGGGTTTAACTCGAACGATATCGCAAAACAATATCCAGAGACTCGAAGCAGCGGTGAAATAAGACGCAAGAGAGATCACCGAGAGGCAATTTGAGAACTTAATTATCTCAGCTTGAATTTTTCGGTTATTTATTCATGCATTTTATTGGTGGGAAAATGAACTTTTGTGATAAAATCAAATTGTTTTTCGACTCCCCGAAAAAGAAGGCAAAACTGGGTACCGAAACGAGTTTGCACACTTGACCTCTCTTGGCCTAATATTTTCCCAAAGGATTAGCACACGCATTTGAAATTGGCAGAGGGCCATCAAGAGGCATGAAAACTTATGTGCCAAGTAAACTATATGTGGCAGTCCCAAGTGAATTTGTTTGAGCAGCGTTAGGTCAGGTCATGCAGGTTCAACGGGTTGTGGGGTGTGTTTGTTGCCCTGAACATACTTTTGACTAAAATAACGGCACATTGATTAGCGTCTGAACGTTAAACACAAGAAAAATTTGCTTGAAAAAGTTGTAAAATTGAAAATTCTGATAAATTTATTGAGATGAAAGGATTAAAATTTTAACAACAAGTTTCCAACATTCGCCAATCAATTTCCTTTCACTCTACATAGCCTCGAAATTTCCAACTTCCACTACCCCTAGGTCACACAGGTATTTGACATTTTCCGAGATCTCGACAAGAAAATGAATTTTCATGAAATTCTATCTCAATGCAATCGGATGTGCCGGAGTATTCGAGCTTTTTATCTTATGACTGGACATTCAATGTTTCAACAATGCTTGAAAGCAGTTTAGTGAAAGCGTAAGTCATTTGCACCTAATAATCTCTGCCTGCTGCATGTGCCGTGCATCGACACCCTTCGGCGTCCGTCGCATGAATCGATACAAATGCGGTAGACTTCTGCACTCGAGAGCTGCAATATTCATCATGTAACGAATGCACACATGCAGATTTATTATGCAATCGTCGTTCACCAGCATAATGATATTGAAATGGAAACGCTAATTCGGAAGCAAAATGGCAAGAGTCATACTTACAGGACTGGTCGGATGAATCGGGCGTTGTTTGATGTTGTCGATGAACGAAACATGATCCGCCGGATGCCAATCCAGCGAGTAGAAAACCGCGTCGAAATCTACGGTGTCGATCAATTTGTTGATTGGGTCGATTACCTGGGATTAAAACAAATATTATATAATCGATCACGTGTGAGATATCCCACAATGAGTTTTGATAATTTTCCACTAGCGAGGGCAATTTTGGTCGGCGGGTGTTGGTTGCAGAGAAAGCTAGTTAGGCAAGCACGTTCGCTGAGGGAATTGGACGGTAATGTGTTTTCAGATGTAATTATGAGATTTTCGGCTGTAAATATTTGTTCAAACTACGGCAGTGTTTATTGAAGGTGTCAAATAACTGTTCATAATAGGTTTTGAGTAATTTTCATGGTTAAGGAATTTTTCTTGCATCGTGAACTATCGATTGCAGAAATTTGTTTGCAAATAATTATGGTCGACTAATAATTCATTAAATATCCACTTGGGGGGATCAAGTGCCTATCCTAATTGATTTCATATCAATTTACAACTGAAAACTCAATCATGCAGCTCAAATATATGTAATGCATGATTCAGCAATTCTGAAATGGATATCAGCATATGTAAATTCCGAAACAAGCAGTTTTTCCATTTGAGATTGAATAATTTCCATCAAAGGCGTAACTTCATTTCTCTCGTCGTTGAGATCTTCAACAAATAAAAATACATTTTAAACAACTTGAACGTATTTTTTCATTCCACCACGTCGTCCGCCACAGCGCAGTCTACGCTGCCGTGGGTTCGAGTCTATTGAGAAGCATGAATAATGATTTTTCGTTTCACAAAGTCCCCTGAATAGAAGTTGTGTGCACGAAGGCACCAAAGAGGTGCGCCCGAGAAGAAATGAGACAGGCACTGAGCTTTAAATGTTGAACCTCTTCATCATTTCACTCTTATTAATTGCACCTTTTCATCTTATGCTTCTTTGTATTACTTTGAAAGTCATAACGGCGTGGGCGCGTTGTGAACCTTTCCATCATCTCCGCCGATTTGGCTGCGAGCAAGAGAGAGATTTCCATCGCCAACCCTAAAAACTGATAAATCCAGAATTTATGCTTCAGGCGCACTATAACAATCAAGTAATTTTACAACCGAATATTCATCACATCATACATTAAGCGATGGTTGCAACATGCCATAAAGTACGTGAACATGTTGCAAATTACCCAAATACGAAAATTCATCATCGAATCGCTTGCTGTTGCGTCATAAATTGGCGTTTTACAGAAAAATTCGTTGGAGTGAAAAATTTCTCCGTTCCACATTAGTCGATCCTTTTCCCTTTTCTAGGTTTACCTCGTTGAAATGTGTGATGTGCGGGTATCAGGTGTTTATTTCTACGGTGGTGCAAAGAAAAACGACTAAAATAATAAGGAAAATCCGTCTCACTTTTCTCGCTTTCTCGAAGGAAACGAACGAAGACAAAAGTGGCAAAAAGTCTTGAGTGGGGAAGAAGCCAGAAAGATCATTAATTTAACTACAACTAGTTACAAATTACAGCCAAGATGGCACATGGAAGCGAACATTACTAACCAGAAAATAAAAGCTCTTCTATTATTCATTTCACTGTTCTACCCACAGGTTCATTTATGGTAGCAAAATTTGGTATGGAAAACTAGAGCAAAAAATAGCACATCGAGAACACTTGAAGACAGAAGTCCATGGTTTAGACTGTGGGGCTTTTGAAAATGTAATAAATTGTAAGTAAATTTAAGGTTCCAAGAGCTTTCTGGAAGCTTGCACTGTTGTTTTCATTCTTATATTAGAAAAACTCTACAAAAAATGAATACAACAAACTCTACAAATTTAGCGTACACTTTTTTAACCAAAGCTCCTTAATTAACTCTGAATGTCTACTGTTTGGTGTTCTGTTTTATCTGTTTGAAATTTGACAATACGATGAATTTTTGAAGAATCTAAAAACTTGAAAATAATTCTACAAAAAAGCTTTGAATTTAAAAGATTAAGAAGCTTGTTCTCATCAAATGTTTGTAACTTTAAGTTCCTTTCTGAAGATTTGTTAAGTTATGGCTTAATTGTAATGACTTATTATGTTTAAAAGTCTAGAAATTATGTTTGAAATTCTACAAACTATTTTATGAAACTATAATTGTTTCTTTTTAACTTAAATTCATCGACAACTTAGAGACTATTGACCAAGCTTTAAAGTCTATAAAAAGTCACCCTTATATCAACCTTTAAACTCTGAACCAAATGAAACACAACACACAATTAGGTTAAGAGACCATCAAGACGAGAGAAACCGGCACGAAAAAATGTACAACTATAAGCTGAACAGTTGCTATGAAATTTTAATCAGTTTTTGCACACTCGAAAACCGATGAGGGAAGCCTTTTCTTGTGCATTCTTTTCCTGTTGGTTTCTGTTTTATACGCAAAGCATCACGGACCTATTCACATTCATGACTTAACTTTAACGTAAATGTCTGAATCCACAGAGACCTGAACAGAAAAAAAAACTTCCAAGCCATCAGAACAAATGGGAGATGTGCAAAAACTAATACAAATGTGTGTTCAACTCATCATTAGCAAACGAGGTATCTGGCATGGAATTCAACTCTCCATCTAGAGTTGTGTAAACAGAATTGCATGCACGTACCTAATAGAAATGACTTAGTGCTTGTTTTATGATTCATTTTCGCATTTGTAGGAATCAAGCTTTTTACGAGTACACGCCCTTTTGAAACCAAGAGTTAAGGCTTAACGAGAATCACATTGAATTCGGCTCCATTGAAATGTTAAAGTTCAGTTGCTAGGAAACGGTCATCGACATGATACAATGCGGGGTATTCGAATTTTTCAGAAAGCTTCCATTTAAAACTGACCGTACTTGCTATCATGCGAGATAATGACTAAAAAATTGCTTTCATTGAAACGACCAGGTTAAAAGTGTAACAAACAAAAATTTTTACAGAAATTTATAAACACCATCGTGGTGCAGTTTACCTTCAAACTTTTATAATTTTTTTACACCACCATCAACCGATGTGAATGGAATCATTGGTAATTTAAACGAGATACGTGAGTGAAAAGCTTAAAAACTTGGCCCTGTTAATAAATTCATGAAGTTAAATGCTTCCATGTTACAAATCAGCACAAGTTGAACTTTTATTCTAAACACAAATCATTGACGAATGCCATAAAAAGCTAAAATTAGTTGAAAAACTTTAACTTTGGAACATAAACTTTGACGCTGTGCAAAATAAAGTGACTAGATCTAATGACTCAGTTTCACTGCTTTCCAAGTAGATAAATAGACTAGTTGACATCATCACTTGATGACCCAATCAAATATCAAGCAAAAAGCATGTAAAATGGCGAGTTCGACATTGTGAAAGCTCAACTTGAACGGAATCGTAAAATTCAGTAATAAACGAAGCTCTCGTTTCCGACCTTCGAGCTGTAAAGTTATGCAACCAAAGTTCAAATCTCCTTTCAGTTTGTAGCACTAAAACTGAATGATTTACGTTTATTTTTGAACTTTAAATTTTATTGCATTTCGACAGTCTTGAATTTTTATGGGAAAAGCATTCACGAATGGCTTTGTTATTGGCATTGAAGGCGATGATCATCACGAGAGTGTTACGATGGAGTAACCGAGAGCGATGAAAAGTTTTTCTATCTGCTTCACCGCATTTAATGGATAATAAATTTCAATATTTTTCACACGCCATGAAAAGTTATTTAATAAAATAAATATAGAGAAATTTTTTAACTGATTCTTGGAAGCTGGGAGTCGATTGGCGATGGCAGCTTTAATCTTCTGTATCGAAGAAAATTAAAATTTCCGAACAACAAGAAAACGAAAAACTTAAACTGTTTACAGAAAAGATAAAACTTTTCGAGTTACTGCTTGTTGGTAGAAGTTTGGGACTGGGTTTAAAATTTAGTCCTTTCAGAACTTTTCAAAAATGAGATGGAAAGTTTGGAATACGGTGAGTGACTTTAAGTCAGAAGTTAAAGGTTTTAGATAAACAATGAAACTATGTTTCCAATCAGTTGAAATCGAGACTTCTTTGCTAGTTAGTTTGTCTTTGGTTGAAAGGAAATTAATGAGCTTTCCTGAAAAAAAAATCTCTACTAGCGATTCTATCTTAAATCTTTCACCCTAATAAAATATTTCAAAACTTCTTAAGAAAATATCAGTTCTACTTTTGAAACTTCTTTTATTCTTTTATTATTTCTTCAGAATTTCAAGAACTCGGTTTTTTGCTGGCATTGGAATCTTTTAAACTGTTTAGTTGCTACAAAGCTTATGAAAATTCCCTGAATTCATAAAACTTATAAACGCAAAGCTTCGTTTAAGAAAATTTCATTTCAATTCGCTTTCAAATCTCGATTTGGTTTGGGAAGATAAAAATTTCATCAAGTGGGTAAGGAAAAACATTTTCTTGCTTAATCAAAAAGTTGAAATCAGACGGAAGCGAAAAAATTAAAATTTAATTGGATTTTTCACTTTTTGGCTTCTGTAAAGCGCTCGTCATTATTTACTTTTCTCGCATCTCGGCTTGGATTACAAGTGTTTATATATTTTACTGATGCCGTTGTTAGCAAACACATCCCAGCACCAAAGATTTGTGAAAAAGTCTCCATGACTGCAGACGAAAAGTTTAATTATTTGGCTCGATTTTTTGATGATGTCGAAATGGAAAACTCGATTTCGTTTCAAATTTTTTCTTCACCCTACCCGAGATTTATTTTTTGTAATCCGATCGTGTTTGTCACCAAGAGACTTTTATTGTTGAAGTGAGAGAGATGGAAAAAATTCAATTAATTTGAAATTACTCTTTCTACAGCTGTGACTGCACAAAAGATCGGAGATAATTTGGAGTTTAAATTGTCATCATCGACGACTCTGGTGAAGAGAAATCCCGGAAATTGAAACGTAAACGACCGACCGACAAAAGCCAAGAAAACAAACATCCAATCTGCCCGTTACTTAGGGGAAGACGCTTTGTTCACTCACCTCGAGACCATTTTGCTGTGCTGAACAATTGCTTATGTTCAAGGAACCACTTATAAAGTCGTTTTGAACATCGACAACAAGAAAAGCGTTCATCGGGCGAACAATCTGTGAATGATAAAAAAATTAAAAGGAAAGAAGTTTAGTAATGTAAGAAGCTTTTTGGGTCGTGAACATTGAAGGTTACATGATACAAAGGATTTGTGGGAAGAACTTTGACAGATTTGAACTGGAAAAATCGCTGGAATTGCAGTTTTCTTTTTTTGAATTTATATTTTGTGTTTAGGAAATCTGCATTGCATCAAGTCAATGATGAAGTGTATGAAAATATTTATGACGACAAGAATAGTCTTCAAACTTTAAAATGTTTTTTAACATTTCTTAAAAAGTTCACAAGCCACAAATTATGTTTTAAAAAATGAATTTTCAACCAAAAAAGCAATTTTCATCTCGCGATAAATCATTTTTACTTGAATTTCCTTTTGATGACTTAATAAACAATCAGTAATCGTGAGTTCCCACCCTTTCGCAATCATAAACTACTCGGTTAGTTTTTTCATAAATTATGCAATATTGAAACTTCAGTTGACACATGAAATGCTAGGAAGTTGTTGAAAATCCCGAAAAGTAAAATTTGAAATGAGAAATCGAAGCCGTTCAACAATCGGAGGCAGGGAGAAGGAAAAAGGAAAATAATCAACCAAGGGACTTCAATATTTCTTCCGTGTGAACCGGAACGTGAAAAAGCTATGTCCGCTCTAAGTTTTTTCTTCTCGCTTATTCTATCACATCAGCAGGTGCCGGTGTTGTTTCCGAGAGCCAAAGAATCCCGCATGAATTCACACGAGAAAATCGAAGAAAAATGATGTTGGCATGTGACGCCTCTTGCTTGATTCAACAACCAATGACTCTTTCCGATCATTATTCATTTTTTGAATCACCGAAATTTTGGAGAAATTATTCACTCATCGTCGATGAACAGATGCGTTCTTGCTTAAGTGGAGTGGCTAGAGTGAAAAACGTTCGACTACGTTTTTGGGAAGAAAGGAAGTAAACACAATGACTTGAAGGGTCATTGGAGGGAAATGGAGAGAAGACAAAAAAGTTAATATAATATCCTATTAATAACGAAGCCCGCAAAGAAGCAAAAAATGTCTTAGTTGCAAAAACGAAACCGAGCGAAGAAGCGACGAGGAGAGACGAACGAATCCAATTTTCCCATTTTATGCGCCCGTAATCAGATTAAAATTTTCATCAAAAGACCAGTGAAAGAAAGAATGTAATTCACAAAAGAAGGATGAAGGATCTTCTTCGATGACGACATAAAGCTCAAAGCGTACATAAAAAGTTCCTCCGATTAGATAAGCTCGAGTGTCCTTCACGACTCTCGTTTTTTACAAAAAGACGGTCCACAAATCCGCCGCTGTTCCTGATTCATCGTTGTTGGCGCTTTTAAATGGCTTTTTACCGGAGATTATAAGCCAGACGATCACACGGATAATGCCAATAAGTAGTTAAAAAGTAGACGGCATGAAAAAGACACATCTAGGCACAGCTAATCTTCTAAAAGAATGAAAAAAGTTCAAACTTCGACACATTTCATTGGCTAAAGTACCAATCCTTCAATTCCAAAACGGCTTCAATATGGTCGCTGTCGGAAAAAATATCAAGAACATGCACCAAGGGCTGACCCGCGGCTTTAAAATCAACAAACGACCTCGATTCTACGAATGCCGATCCAAATTTTCCAGCCTTGACTTGTTTAAACAAAACAAACATCATTTCCTAAGTCAACAATCGCAGAGCCAGCGTCGAACACAGATCCTAAATACCCAGATGAACAACTTGGTAAAGTTTTACGCTATATTTATTGCGCTTTATCTTCATGGATCAATCAATCGAGTGGAATAATTATATTCATCCTTTGCTTCGAACCTTTTTGAATGTTCATGTTCACATGTTTGTTCACAGACTCACCGTTTTTATCCACGAGTTCCAGCAGTAAGTGAACTCATCGCGATCAATGTACCCTGCGGAAGAAGATAGGAAAGAGAGAAAGCGTAAAAAGCAGTCCTCCTATATTGATATAAAGTGAAATCACTTTCCATCAGTCGGTCTATTAATTTATAAAGTTGTCGAAAGCATTTTTTCGTCCAATGTAAAAGTTGGCGTCAAGAGCAAGCGCTCAGGAAATTTCAATTAATTTATATTTATACTCGAAACGACGGATACTGTAGCAAGCGGCAAGAGAATTTTTTTCAGAAAGGCAAAGTTGAAATTATAAATTTTCGTTTACGCTTTCGTACTTCGACTCGGCGGACGTAAATCAAGACAGATCGATACACAAGCGGCCTGAGTGCAGGAAGCGACATCGACCAATTTATTCATGGTACATGGCATTTTTATTTCATAAGATTAAAAGTTTTGACGCTGTCGGTTTGGCGTAAGAAACTTTTTAACTTTTCCTTTGCGACCTTTCGTCTCCTCCTTTGCCAAGTGTACAAGTCTCACAAGACATTCAATGCAGTGAGATTATCAGTGCACAGCCAGCTTGATTCATATTTCCAAGGAAACGATTTAAAAGTGCGTAGTCACGACGGCTGAGTTTATTAATTTAAATAATAAATTAATTTGGATGTTATGGCATGCCCGCGACGCTGAACTAAATTCAATTTTATCTCAAGTGACACTTAACTTATCAACGAATCCCATCAACTCAGCACAATTTCTCATAATCTGGCGGTGATGTGCGACAACATTCCTGCTAATTTTAATCGAAAGCGAAAAATTTTAAATCCTTTTTCGAATGAGTCAGCTTCCCCGCCTTTTCCCTCAATCTGCTCGGCATACGTGGGATGCTTTAATGCAGTGTGAAAATGCTGATAAAGAGAACTCAGTACACACTTTAAAGGTGACACGTTTGATGACATTCGCATACAGTTTATGTTTCTTTTTATCGTTGATTTTAATCCTTTTTGCTTGCTTTTCAAAAGCCTGGCTCTCGGGCTTGGACTTTGAATCGAAAATGTTTGCCAACTCCTGAAATTTTTATTTCAAATCAAAACCAAGTGTTTAAAAGCAGAGTTTTGAATAACATTTTTAGGTTAAGTTTAGATGAATTATCATTAACCTAACTTTTTCTCATCATTTTTAAAATGAAACTTCAACAAATTTTAATTTAGTTAACTGGCTAGTTTCAGACGGTTTGAACACATTATTTCCACATTGTTACCTGTCACATTCAAAACTGTGTTGTGTGCAGGATTTTCACGATGGAAAGTAAATGGAAACGGCCGAAACGTGCTAAATCCGACTTACCATCTTGATTCTTGTCGAAAACTGCGAACATCTCCTCCAAATGGCTCGCCGGTATCAAGTAGATGTGGCCCTTGTTGTTCCGGAATAAAGCTCGGCATATCAGCGTGAATTCTGCGAGTGAAAGGCGGTCATCGCTGAAAAGAAGGAAAAAATGAAAATGTTGATAAGTTGATTTTAAAAGTCAATTTTCTGTCGACTTTAAATTGAGATCGAAATTCTCAGCGTCATGCGACTTGTTAAATTCTGATGTTTTCTTTATTGTTTCGTTCATTTTGTCGGTAAATTTGCCGTCAGCAATTTCTACAGCAACTTAATTTGTGTTTTTGGTGAAAAGCAAGCAATTTTGTCTAAAATCATGAGAGATTCGTCAAGAAACGCTCAAATTTGCGGCACAATTTGAATTTCTTGTCTCGATATTGCTCGTTTTTGCTGCCTTTATTTTTTGTTATGAATGTACTGAGTTGTTTGCATCGAGCAAATATGTTTGCACACTCTTTTCCGGCTGTTATTTTTGCTTCAATTTCATTTTGATGAAGCTCAATTTATTATGCTCCAATTCTTTGATAAAAACGAAACGAGAAAGTCTGCTCATCGCAATTACGAACTTTCATTCCCGAGAAAATATTTCCCTCTCATTTTCTGTTCAATTTAAGCGGCAAATTAATTGCACGATTTTTCCGACGCCCTTTGAAGGTTGCCATCGGAATTATGCAAAAAGGTACCGACAAAAAGTTCTTC
>JPYR01000247.1:62619-81198 GCA_000775305.1 Belgica antarctica
ATGATGATGAAAGCTGATGAAAGCTGATGAAAGCTTAAATCGATGAATTAATTTCTGATTGTATTTGTCGAGGACTAACTAATTGATAAATTTTATCAAAGCGCACTTTCTGTCGGGGAATAAGGTTTCGCGGGTATTCATTGTTATGCTTGTGCTTGAATATTTCGAGGCTCAGCAATATGTGCACTTGGATGGCTGGATGGCTGTTGAATTTATGAGCGGGTTTTAGTTGTTCTGTTTCAAGTGGCGAATATGTGCGCCAAACAAACTTCAAACGGAAATTAGTTTAAGAGTTAACATGAATTTGGGCTTTTCCCTTTCGCTGTCGGATATTTCCTGATATGCATTCAATGTTGTTGCCATCGATTGCAATGCAAAATTTGTAACTCAATTTTAAATGATTTATGTATGTTGTGCCATCGATGAACTCAGTGCTTCTGCAATCTAATCGCAATCGTTGATGGGAATGGGGTGAGTGATGATGATGCAAAGTGTCGTCTGTTGATGATATCACGAGTGCAAGCTTTCTCGTAAACTGTTGGCGACGTGCCAGTTCTATTTCGAGCTAGATTTAGAAAACTCACGTGACCAGCCACCTGACTGGTCAAAAACGTACATAAATCACCAGCAGAACGTGACATCATTTAGGACCTGCCTCAAGCTGTAAATCTGTATTGAAGTTTTAAGGTCACTTCCGCATCAATTAACAATGATTCATTACTTTTCCGTTTCGTCCGGCCGAGATTAATAACATTTTAAAATGAAGACATCATGAAAATCTCGTCCGAGAAATTTTTAAAGTAATTTATTACACTGGGCGCTTCAGCTTTTCATTATTCGCAACCCTCATCAGAGGATTTCTCCGGAGAAAGGCGCCGAGAAAAGGAACTTTTTGCTTTTGTACCATAAAAATAAGGCAGCGAATAATAAATGATAATAATTCGTTTCGTTGCTGGAGACGGACCCAACACACAAAAAGAGACTCTTACGAAAATTGCTTTTTTATGTTTGGCATTCCTTCTCTCCTCGACCATGATTGAGCTTCAGACGTTTGGTCTTTGATTTATCAAGAAAGATTTTATTAACATTTAAACTCAAGATCATTCTCCTAGCTAGAGCCAAACTGTTTAGTGAACTTTCTCCCGCTTTCTCTCCTAGCTGCAAAGAATCATTTGAATAATTTGCTTTTAGGATAATTTTCAACTCGACGAGTCGCTCCAAATGTTCCTTTGTTGGCACCGCCAGAGCAGAGAATCTCATTTAATTATCATAACTGCTGCTAAGCTTGTCAAAGTTTTTGATTCTGAGAAGCTTAATTTGAGTGGAATTGTTTGTTAATGGTGTCACAGATTTAATTGAAGTTTTTGATGTGGAACAAGTGAAACATTTGAAGGGCAAGTTTTTTAACAGAAGAGTGTTTTATTGAATTTAAAGTTTAAAATTTGCAACTTTCATCATGTTTGAGTGAATTTTTATCTTTTTTTTACACTCCTAATTTTAACTACACAATAAATTTTTATTTCTCCTTCAACAATGAAGTGAAAAACACTGTTAACTCAAAATATTTAGGATTTTGAGTCTACAGGTGTGTGGATGGGTGATTTTAAAAGGGTGGCATTGAAGGGGTGGTTTTTGAGTCAAGATTTATAAATTTAAGGCCAAAATTTAACCGAACTTGTGTTTTGAAATCACTTAAGTGACACAAAAAAGAAGACGAAACTTGCTCGAAACAAAATAGTAAACGTAACACAATATTTTAAATGGAATACGAAACACAATAAGGTGTGTTTTTTGAAAAGTTTAATTTCTCTATTCACTTAACCAACGAGTGTAAACCACTCTCAAAATATCTTAGACAGTTTACAATTAACTGAAAGCTTAACCGTTTATTTTGAAGGGCTTAATTTTGTCAAATCTTTCAGGGGAAAATATTTAATTTAATTAATGCAACTCACTCAGTTCATGCATCGAATTATTCAAATTAACCACCCTGTCTGTCGCATCACGTTTTTTTGTTTGTTCTATAGATAACTAAGCGTTGCGACAGTAAATAATCTTTTTATGAACTTCAGCGAAAGTTAGCGGCATTGGGACGGAACGACACCTGTGAATTTTCGTCAAGGATTACGAATTGTCTTCGTATGCATCGACAGTGAATCCCAGTCGAAAGCTTACAGACATGAAATTATCGAAAGTCCCTAAGCCATGGCAATAAACTTGTAAACAGCTTTTATTTCTGCCACAATCAAAAGACGTCAAGCAAAAAGGAAAATATTTTCTGGGATTTTTATGTTTTCTCCCCCCATAAAGACCCACCATGAGTGTGATTCCTGAATAAACGCCCTTTTGGCATCACATTAAGGCTGCGATTGATCGTTGATTTACATTTTGTTGGCGTTCGTAATGTGTGAGAAAAATAGCAAAATGTTCCGATCTTTTTCACGTATTTTATGAGTCAGTCGTTCCACGGGTGATTGGTACAATCTGTTACATGGCGCTTCGAAAATTGTGAAGGCACTACCCGCCATGTGTGACGTCGATCATTGCACAGCGTAAGAAACTGAAAATATCGGCTGAACGGCAAATGTGCTTCCTGATTGATTTTTCCATAGCAAATTGATTGGTATTTTGAGCAGTTTTCGAATTTTCTTATACTTCCGGGTGTCAAGACTACACGAGAAAGTTTCATTGAAAGTTCACAAAAGAAAGTTTTAAAGGTCAAAGTACTTTCTTGGCTTCTATGGAACCAAGAAAAATTTGTTTTCACAATGTCAGGATTTCTTACAATGTGTAATACATATTGTTTTGTATTCCCTAAAACCAACACCATGTTAATTCAGAAGCATTGGAAGTTAAAGCAAGAAGTGGAGTAAATTGTATTTTAAAGTTTTACACACTTTATAGGAACGTGTTCAATTTTTCATTTAATTTTTTTTGTTGTTTCATTTTTTATTCTAATTTATAACAACTTATTGTCCTTTTAATTTCCAAGTTTCTTAGACAACGCAACCAGAAAATCGCAATCAAGGAAAGTTTTATGTTGAGTTAAAACAAGGTGAGTGTAAAATTAGATTGAACAAAAGCATGTGTGTCGTAGCTATATTTATTTCCATCGTCCATTTAGTTCTAACCCATTTTTTAACTAGTCCATCAAAATTTCATGTGAAGTGGACAAAAGGTGTGTAAAAAATTAACAAACTTTATCAAGTAATAAAAATTCAAACTAAAGTAAACACGTCATTAAAATTTTACCTCGTGCAATAAATTTTCATAATTTACGCAAATCTTTTCTTACGACTTTATGATTTTTTTATAGAAATCAAAGTAAATTGAAATGTTTGTTCTCAGTTACACTGCTTGTTTCCCTAAGATGGCCATTTGAACCTCTTCTGTCATGAAAATAGAAAACTTTTCAGAAGCTCTCCTTGTACAACATAAAAAGTCGCAAGTGCTTCCTGCTGCACGTGTAATTGGCAAATTAAGTTCCTGTCTCGTTTACTTCTTTGTTGATCCTTTTAGCTCGGAGTACCTTTTTCACCTTTTGCCCAACTTTTTAATTGTGGTTTCCTGCACCAGCTATTAAAACGCATTAAGCAGGCGATATAATTAGCGTTCCGCTTTGATGGAAAGTTTAGCTGGAAAAGTTTTCGCATTTACATCATGAAAGAAGGCGGGTTGGTTATGGAAGCAGTTCGAGCGTGAAATAGCTACGTAACGATAAAGCATTCTCAAGCATTTAACCTTCGTACCATGATTTTCCCGTTAAATCCAATGCATGAACTTTGAAAACACATTTAAACTTTTCGAATAGAACTTCTCGCTATCAGCACAAACAGCGCAGCCTTCTTGGTTCACTGTTGTCTGGTTCTGATGTCATGTGAAGGTCAGCCTTATCGAAGGTCTTATCTCGCTTCGTCGATTGAGAAAGCATCAGTCAATCGAAATTTGCATCGGAATGGACAAGTCCGGAGAAATAAGTCTTGAGTCGTCGCTTTCGGGGTTTTGTTTGCTCAACAAAGACGTTCTGTTTGTGAAGAATCACGGAATTCTTATGAGAAATGACGAAGATTACTTGAGGCACCCTAAACGTGTGATGTTGATAAGCGGAGGTGGGGCAGGGCATGAGCCGGGTCACCAAGGGTTTGTTGGCAGAGGGATGCTCTCGGCAGCAGTCAGCGGCAACGTTTTCACATCACCTTCGGTAACCAGGTGAGACAATTCTCGAACAACAGAAAATCTGAACCAAGGTTTCGATTTCAGTGTTTTGGCGTCGATTCTGCTGGCTGCCAACGAGCGTCGAGAAATTCTCTTGATTATCAACAACTACACCGGCGACCGTTTAAACTTCGGCTTGGCAGTCGAAATGGCTCGTAATGTGCACAACTACGGCAACGTGAAGCTGTTAATTGTCGACGACGACTGTTCGATTGATAATCCAAGGCAATCGACTGGACGTCGCGGCCTTGCTGGCTGCACACTCGTGCATAAAATCGCCGGGGCAATGAGTGCAAGCGGATCAAGCTTGGACGAGATTCACGGCTTATGCAGTGGTCTGTTGGCCAAGCAATTCATCCGCACAATCGGATTTTCGTTCGAGCACACCAAATCCAATGAACTGACAAATATTGAGATCGGTTACGGTATCCACGGCGAACCGGGATCGATAAGGTTGCCGACCGAAAAGAACTTCAGTCCTGTTATTAGCATATTGGCCGAAAAATTGCGATTGTGGGACGTGGAGACAAGTGTCGTGCTGCTTTTCAATAACTTGGGCGGGACGTCGGAGTTCATTTTTTATGAATTTATCAAAGAATTTCTCGAGCTGGCTATAGAACTGTCGATCAAAATCGTTCGAATTTACGCTGGGAAGTTCCTGACTTCGCTCTCAAAGCAAGCGCTGTCGTTAACAGTCTTGGAAGTGCACGATTCAAAGCTCTTGGAATATTTATCGTTCCCGGTAGAGACTCCCGCTGGCTATTTATTCAATAATCACTTTGAATTATGCAAGCCGATGGTTAAGGAATTTCAGCTTCCTAAAACTGTGAAGAGTCGTTCGACGAACGCTCGAGTGACTTTGAACGAAATTGATACAGCAAAAGCGATGATTGAGGCAGCTTGCCACGCAGTGATGGCGTCAAAACAACTTTTAAATGGTATCGACAGCGAGCTTGGAGACGGAGACACCGGGTCAACTCTTGCTAGGGGAGCTGAAGCACTGCTTAATGACTTAAGCGAGCAGAAAATCTCGTTGGAAGATCCGTTCGTCATGCTATCGCAAGTCAGCAGTGTGCTCATGGAACAAATGGGGGGCACGAGTGGCGCAATTTTCTCAATTTTCTTCCAGTGCGCTTCGGGTGTTTTCGCACTCGACAACCGCTACTCCGTTGATAATTGGATGATGGCTGTGGTGACAGGTCTAGAAGGGATTATGAAGCACGGGAGGTCAAGCATCGGCGACAGGACTTTATTGGATGCATTGAATTCAGGGCACAAAGCGGCGAGAAGCGAAGGTGTCGACGCTGACAAGGTTTTGGAAGCTTTCGCGAAGGGTTGCCGGGCGGGAGCGGAAGCGACAGTTTCGATGGTTCCGAAGAGCGGGCGAGCAGCTTACACTGTCGGCGACAACACTGGAAAATTTGACTTGAGAAGCAAAAACCCAGATGCGGGCGCGCAAGCCATAAGCATAATTGCAACCGCCATTGCAAGAGCTTTTGAAAGCTCGGCGAAAGCTTCATCGACTTGAGTTTCTTTCCGTGCACTCGAAACGCGCATGATCGGAAATTCAATGCGGTTTGTTGTTGCCGCTGACTCAATCCTTGATTCAATTTTAAAACTCGGCGAAATCTATAATTAAGTTGATGGGGAATGTCTCGGGATTATTGAGCAGTGACTGGTGGAAAGTTGAGCAACGTCGATCGAATTAAAGCATCAAAATGTCAGAATCAAAGATTTTTCAATAAAAATCCACAATTTAACCAGGTTTATCAACAAGTTCAACATGTTTCCAAACTGACTCACATAATTACAGCGAGAAGGCGGTTTAAGTACACTTGGAAATCGCGAAAATCCTTGAAAGTTCTAGCACAGGAAGAGATTTTTAATTCACAAACACCAGAAAACCGCTGTTCAGTCGTGAGCTTTGTTTACATTACTGGCTTAAGGTTGTCTTGAGAAACAGTTTTTGAAACAGAGAAGTCGCTTGTCTAGACGTTTAATTGATTTTTGTGTCAAGAATCTAGGCTTTCAACAGCTTTTGATGTTGAGTTTTGATAGAAATTGATGAAAAACTAATCAAGAAGTGAACTTAGTTGAAGGAAGTTTGTCTTGGTAGTAAGAAGTCCATGAAATCGGCACCAGGCACTCGTCAAAAGATTCATTCGTTTGTCAATGATCGATATTAATGATTTCTGTAAATTTTCAACCCTTTCAAGTCTTCAGTGCAGTAGTTCATGAACCAACACATTTACAATCCCGCGGAATGTTTCGTTATCGTCAATTTTCAATATAGATTCGTGATTGTCATGTGTTTAATCTGAATTTCTGTTTATTTCGTACAATTGAGAATCCATTTAACAGAATATTTTTTGTGTTTTCTTATCTTATCAAAATATCTCCTGCGAGATCAAAGCAAAAACGGTAAATTTAAAGGTTTCGACTGAAGTCATCTTAGAAGAAAGGAAAATGATTCCTTTGAACGCTTAATTGGATGACCGCATGTTGTTCTTAAGCTGATCCTTTGTTCATGTAGTCTTCGAGCTGCTTATCGAGCTGCTCCTTGGAAACTGGTCCGCCCTTTCCGACGTTTCCACCTGAAAGGTTCAAAAAGATAAGAAAGTTAAATTGCCGAATCATTTAAATGCGGAAGAAATCAAAAAGCGAAATCTCTAAATCCATTTTACAGCTGTATCGACCGTCGTTCGTTCCAGCCACTGCAGCTCTCAACGTTTGTCTTAAACCTAATCCTAATCACTTGAGGATTTGAAAGATTTTCCCGCTCGGCCTTCGAGAGAATTTCCATCTCCCGCCTTTTCTCTGTAAAAAGACTCGTTTCGAAGCCTTTGCGCATTAACGAATCGGGCTTTCGCACTCGGACTGATTGTGTGCCTTTCTTTTTACTCATTCAAAGAGATTTCAACGCCAACACAATTCCTTGAAGCTGCCGACTTTCAACTTCAAGCGAAATATACCTCGATTGTTGTTCGCACCGCGACGAGTGCGCGATCGTCCTCGGCGCGTCGGTGCGGCCTGATTTTGGCGACCCTGGTTCGCGTTTTGATTTGCTCTTCCGCGAGCTTGGCCTTGCATGTTGCCTCCACCTCTGTTCATGTTGAAAAATCGAAGAGAAAGGTTTTTGATTAGAAAGCAGTTGCGATTATGGGCAGACGAGATGGCGAGGGAGGCTTTCGGCTCTAATCTTTTCAATGCATGTCCGCATTTTTTTCTCAGATTTATATTGCAAAGCTTGTCCTTGTGCTCAGAGTGACGCGAGTCTTAAGAGATTGCTATCCACCTTTTGACGATTCGGCCTCTGCGGGCATTCATTGCCAGTGCAGGTCCATTCTTGCGAGCGTTTGGATTGCCACGCTGGATGCGGGCTCCGGCAGCAGGCTTGCGTTGAACGCGAGCTCCAGCTGGATTGCGTTTAACGATGCGACCAGCGATTGGTCGGTTCAACTGTGAGTTTTGGTTGCGGTTGTTCGAAGCCATGCGACGACGGCGGTTTTGAGCCGGTCCGGTGTTGCTCAAGCGGCCGTTAACTGAGTTGGCACGTCGCATCGGCTGCTGTGCCTGATTGCTGAAGTTTCTATTGTTAGCGAAGTTGTTGCGGTTCAAGCGGACGCGACTGCGTGGACGAGATCTTGAACGCTGCTGTTGTGGTTGTTGCTGTCCGCCATTGACGTTAGCGCGACGCATTCTACCGCGGGGCTGACGATTCCCCAAGCGATCTGTGATGCTGGCTGGCTGTTGGAAGCCACGAGACTGAGATCTGCCGCGAGATTGCGATCGTCCGCGGGTTTGTGATTGAGAGCGAGAGCGGCTTCGGCCTCTCATGTTTCTGCGAGGACCGTCGTTCAGCCTAAAACGGAAAATTGAAGAATAAAAATTGTGATTTCGAGGAAATCGTGCACAAACTCACGGAACGAAAGTCGTCAAGTTGTTATTGCGCTTCAAGTTACGGACGTTGACAGCTTTTCTGATGTTTGTGGCACGTTTAACGTTATTGCGAATGATTTGGCCTTGTACACGGCCTCGGGATCTTACGATGCTCTTCTAAAAATTGAAAAAATTCGTGAAAATCTCGGTCCAACACCTTGACTTTGTGGAATTCTTACGTTTTTCAGCTTCAAAGCCAGTCGCATCTTGTGTTGCTTCTCCATCTGGTTCAGAAGATTGCGATTGCGTGAAGATCCGTCGAGACGAGCGGCTTGCTGAGGTCTTCCTCCAGATTGACGGCCGACTTGCTGCGGTCTTCCTCCAGATTGACGACCGCGGCTGTTGGATCTAGCGCGGCTTCTCGGTCTCTGTGCGGGCCCATTTGAACCCTTGAACATCGCGAAGCGGTCGTTCAACGTAATTGCTGTCGTTGTGTTCATGATGCAATTATTTGTTTGGATAGGTTGTTTTGACGATTCTTGTCTTCTTCTTTTCCGTTCTTTGCCTTCACGAAAAATATTTTCTTTGACTATCTTTGCGGGTTTCTGTTGGGGAAACGAGGAAACTGGTTTAGTCTATGACCTTATTGCTGCATGAAAGATTGTCGCAACTGTGTTTGTGTGGGATGTGTGAAGTCTATTTTAAGCCGAATGCGTCAAAATTCATTTTGAATTTCGCCAATTTCGGAAATTGACTCTGTTTGACTTACTTTTGAGTGTTCTTTAAGCAGACCCGATTACTTAGTTATTCACAATTCGATCGAATGACTGCTGTATATTATTTGAAGGATGGTTTTGACTTGAAAATGCAAAATTAACTTCAGCTTTGCTTTCGGCTAATAAACTTTCGACGATTTTGAATGTGCGCCAGTTTCAATTTCGACTTAAATATGAAATCTAGAAAACCGTTAAAAATTCATTTTCATCTTGCAGCTAAATTTATATATTTTTAAAGCTTTTTTTAAGAAAATTGTAGAATACTTAGTTTTAAATCTAATTTCCCACCATATTCCTATTCTTATTGAACTACCGGACAACTACCGAACAAAATTTAACGCTCCAAAATCATTTTGAAAACGACCAAAGACTTACAAATTTGTTTTGACGTAAACAAAAAGGTTTCTTGTTCCAAATTCTCGTAAAATGAGAAACGTCGTTCCAGATGCCATCATACTGTGAGTGCTTTAACCTTTACTCAGCCTGGCTTTAACAAGTGTTTTCGCATTTCAGCGGCATCGTCATCGGAACGTTTTTGATAATTTATTTTGTCATCAACATATTTTACGATTTTCTTGCGGGCGAGAATCCCCGGAACCTCACGCTATCACAGCTCGCTGAAGGCGTTTCCAAAGAATACACATGGTTGCTGCATCTGACCATCAACTGCGTCGGGTACTCGGTCCTGCTCGTGCCCGGCGTGCTTATTTACAAATACACGAAGAAGACGAAATATCTCGAACGATCTGGTGAGTTTGTCAGCTGATCCAGCCACGACAGCGTCATCAAGCACTTTTCCTTCTAGAACACAACTATTTATACGCGATTGTGAAGAGTTGTTTCGCTGATAACGAAAAACTCGACGCTCCCGGTCAGTCGGCGAAAGAGAAATCGGCAAACAAAGCAGTCGCAAAAGAATGCATTTTGTTAACTTACTGCTTCCTGGGCCTCATGGGGTCGTACCTGACGTGGGGCGTGCTGCAGGAGAAGATCATGACACGCGAGTACCTTGGACTCGACGGTAAAACCAAAGCTTTCTTCAAAGATTCTCAGTTCCTGGTGTTCGCCAATCGCCTTCTCGCCTTGGTCATCGCTTGCATTTACCTCGTAGCGCGACAACAGACCCGGCACCGAGCGCCACTCTTCAAATATTCCTACGCTTCGTTCTCCAACATCATGTCTGCATGGCTGCAGTACGAGGCACTCAAGTTTGTCAGCTTCCCAACACAAGTTCTCGCCAAATCTTGCAAAATCATCCCGGTGATGATCATGGGACGAATAATCTCGCGAAACAAGTACGAGTTCTACGAGTACATCGTCGCCGTGGCGATCTCAGTTGGGATGGTGTTCTTCCTGAGCGGAAGCTACGACCAAAGCAAAAGCACTCCGATAACCACTATAACTGGGCTGTTCCTGCTGTGCATGTACATGGTGTTCGACAGCTTCACTTCGAACTGGCAGAGCGAAATCTTCCAGACTTACGGCACGACGAGCATCCAGATGATGTGCGGTGTGAATCTCTTCAGCACGCTGTTCACCGCGTCGTCGCTGTTTGTGCAAGGCGGATTCTCAGAAGGCCTGCAGTTCTCGTCGGAACACCCAAAATTCCTTGTAGACTGCGTGGTGCTGTCAATAAGCTCCGCCATCGGCCAGCTGTTCATCTTCTACACCATCGCCAAATTCGGTGCCGTTGTCTTCACCATAATCATGACACTCCGGCAAGCAATCGCCATTCTTCTGTCCTGCCTCATCTACCACCACAACATCTCGCCGCTCGGTGTCTTCGGAATCATTATCGTGTTCCTGGCGATATTCGTGCGAGTTTACTCGTCTCACCGATTGAAGAACCTGCGGCGTAAGCATGAACTGCTGAAACAACGTTTAAATGTCTAAATGCGCTTGATGGCTGCACCTTCCTTCGCCAGCTGGCACTCACTGACTGCAACGTAGCTTTTTTTATAACACAAAGTGCCCAGGCTGGCGACGGACGGTGAAACTTCAGTTGCGATGAATGTTCCCTAAGTTAGTTCCTTGCAGAGACTTAAGCTTCGCGACTTCTTTGTAAAGGACTTTTTATTTCATTATTATTATAATCAGACTGGGTAAAGACAAAACTGCAAATCCAACAAACGAATCACGCGAAAAACAGTGCAAATTGTGAAGTTAGAGAAACGGAAGAGTTTTAGGGGACTACACTAAGTTAATTGGAGAGTGCGAAGGTGGATCGAAGGGGTTGAAGGTTGCTGACGACTTAAATTCTGCAGTTAAGCTGTCGTCAGTGTTAACATATTAAAGTCATGCAATCGACGACTCCTTCGATCCACCGAGAATAATTACCAACCCGAATAAAGAAAGTATTGATATAGCTTAAAGGCAAAACAAACGTGTGATCGAGTATTTTCATTGGCAGCTGACTAGCATCACTGAGAAGCTATCGACATAATTGAGCTGACTTGTTGCGGGATGATTCACATCATTACAGGCTGATTCGGTCTTGGTCGGACATTAATCGTAGGTCGGCTGTTTGCACAGACTGAACAGGAACACAACTGCAAACACGAGTTCAGTCAAGTGGAGCAGAAGCATCAAGGCACAGAGGATGTATTCAAGCCTCAAGACATATTCTTGCAGGAAGAGAAGGTAAATTACACCCATGGCGACTGGGAATATCAGGATGACACTGAGCCACACTCGGTACCCTAAAAATGAAGGAATTTCAGGCAAAGTTCAAGTGAACTGTTGAGTTGATCCTTACCATGATCGGAAAGGCTGCCTTTTCGGCCGAGGTGGATGCGGAGAAATTCGAGGGTGCACAGTGTGAACAGCACGATTGTGTTTTCCAACATTTCATTATCTTGGTAGTCCAAGTTGATAAACTTCAAAGACGCCATGCCTGCAACGATTGAATTCAATCAAAAACGTTCACACTTCAAGTTCAATCACTCCTCACCAATCTCGCACATTGAAAACATGCCGAAATAGAAGCTGTTGAGGTACATTAAGATTTCGTAGGTGAGCGCTGAGTTGACCATCCTGGGGCAGTTTCACTGGTGTCGCTTGTGTCCGAGCTTGTTTTTACAGCATAGTGTCTGGAAGAAGTAAACAATCGCTTTGTTATTGCGAAATTGTTGTCATGGAAATGAGTTTTCGAGACTGTGCGGGGGAATAAAGGGAACGAGTGTTCTATTATTAGACGGCCGAAGTGCGAGAACTTTTCTTGGTGAATTACTTCCTCTGTCTGTAGACATCCAGTAGACACCTGCACGTGTTCTTTTCTATTCGTTCTCGTCACACTGTTGATCACTTAGAAAATTCAAGAGGTTTGCAGGACATTTCTTGAAGTTTTGCTTACCTTCGAATCAATCGAGCGAGAAGATCAAGCAAATCATCGAGAAACTAACGAAACGACTTAAAATTAACAATTGATATACGGCGAGTTACAACATGTGTCAGGTTGTCATTCAGCCGCTGCTGGTGTTTTCTTGTGGCTGTTGTCGATTTTCCTTCCGTCACGGCTTTCCCCGACGAAAATATGTCAATTTTCTTTCGACCATTCGCGTTCGTCTAATTTTCGACTTTTCTGTTGACTGTCACGCAAAGGTAAACAAACCAGAGTGGCCGCGAATAAATTAAGGAAACCGTGCGTAAAGGAAGCTTCGAGCGATAGAATCTGAGCGATAGGATGGAAGAAGAAACCGAGGAGATCCAATACAGCGAGAAGTACTGCGACCAAGACTACGAATACCGGTGAGAACAATCAAAGTTTAGGTTTGCGCCTTTACATTCTTGATTCGAGGACTTTCTGCTTGCGCAAGACGTTCAAAATCGCCACTTGTAGCACTGCCGGGTTGTTGTAGCTCTTGAAAACAAATAAAACCAGTGATGTCAAGGCTTTAATCGTTAAAACTAAACGTCGAACTTCTTCAGAGAAGTTTTATGAACCTTAACTCGCAACATTTTACTTAATTAAACCTTGGACTCTTTGTAGACACGTGATTGTGCCGCCGACAGTAGCCAAGCTCGTCCCTAAAAACCACCTCATGACAGAGACGGAGTGGCGAAACTTGGGAATTCAGCAGTCGCCGGGTGAGTCGTTCGTCTTCCTTTGTCGTTCGTCTCAAAGAAACGATTTGTTTTGTTCTCAGGCTGGGTCCACTACCTGCTCAACACTGCTGAGAGTAACGTCGTTTGCTTTCGCCGTCCTATAACGTGCGATGACTCTTCCACTTGCGACTCAGATCTCGATGATATGTGAAGCAACTAAGCTTGTCAGCTCATTTTTAAAATTTAAAATTAATTTATTTTCTCAGAACAGAACAGCGCAATAAATTTTCATCGTAACATGGTTAAAGGTGCTTTGCTTTCTTTTGCTGAATCAACCATTCCAGGAAGAACGTGAATTTTAATCACAGGAATTGGGTTTGTTCGGTCGGCTTCAGGCAACGGAAACCAGAAAAGTTTGCATTTAAATCCTCACAGAATTTAGTTTTTTCAAATCTAATTGTTAATCACCGGCTTCCTTGCTAACACAGCGGTGAATTCTGGAAAATAAAAGCTTTCGTGCTGAGGTTGATGTGAATTCTAGAACATAAAATGCTTAAGCGTCAATACAAAAAGAACAAGCCACGCAAATTTCGTCTGAAACAAAGCTGAGAATTTAGAAAACTATTTTTGTGTTTGAAAACATATTTTATTTATGAATGAATTATTCTAAACTTAACTTATTCTAGATTTTCTAGGCAAAGGCAATCGCTTCCAATGTCCACATTTGTGTTTTACTTAAGCAAGCTTCGAATCTGTCAGATACAAATGCGGACCTTGCTTTTGAATACTTGTAATTGATCATTAAACTTTAAGACACCGCTAAAATAAATTGAACACATTATCATCGATTTACTATTAATTGCTCAAATTCGACTTGCACATCGGTTTGATGGCGTTGTGTCTTATATGAACAATTTAAAATTGAACACGAGAATTTTTAATTAAAACTAGAAACGATCTGTTCAAGACCACGAGTCGAAGTAACAGGCTAGAGAATAGGGAATGAGACAGAAAAAGACCGAGCGCTGAAACTTCTGAACGAACAATCTGCGAAATATCGCGGGAAAAATCACCAAACTATATTGTCGCTCTGCCGCCAAGTGCATTTAGAAATTGAAGAAACCGTTGTCATCAAAATCATGCTGTAAATTTAAGAAAGTTCTAATTTCAAATCAGATCAGGAGCGTGAGGAAGCTCGCTTTTGAAAGCAAGCCTAAGAGGTGTTGCAGTTTGTCAGAAAGATGACGCGTGGAAGTTAAAGAAGTTAAAAAGTGTATTTAAAATTTCAAGTAATTTATTTTTCATGTCAATTGAATTGTCATTGTTTAAAATGTGATCTGAGAAGTGTTTTTCGTTGTCCCAGCCAAACGTTATCACTGTTGGTTGATTCTTTAAAGTGCGACCTGTTGAACAAACAAGAAAACATTCAAACTTAATTTAAATTCGCTTTATCAGACCGAAGTGGAAACTCTTGAGTAAAATTAAAATTCTTTGCCTTGGTGGACAAGAAATAAAAGTTTCAAGTAGATTGTCAACGGTTTGTGTTCCACTTTCAAGTCGTTTGCGGTGATCAGTCGAATGTTCATCTTGAAGCTTACCAAGCACGTTGTTTCTTTTGATTTTTTTGCCTCCAACGATTCCTGTAACAAATGTTGAAAGAATAGAATTAGCAGAGTGGCTTTGGTGTTTATCAAGTCGTGATGATCGAGAGGCGAGTCAGTACTTATTGTAAATAAGCAGCCGAAAGTTTACTATCATTATTTGATCAAACGGTAATTATTATCATCACGCTAGGGCCAAGCTGGACAAACACTTGAATTTCTGGGCCATTCGGGCGAAACAACCACTTCAGACTTAAAAATCTTCAATTTTCAAGTGTTTTCCAACTTGGATACGTTGCGACCGTCAAAAGTCGACGTAAATTAAACAATTTTACTTACGTTGTACTATATTTGTAGTGTCTTGATTGTTCACAGCATCGATTTCTAAAACAGAAATGAAGAATTTATTAAGCAGTGCTTTTGAAAGATCGCAATTTTTGATCGAATTGGTCGAGTCAGTACTTTTTGAATAAAAAGCAGCCGAAAGTTTACTATCATAATTTGATCAAACGGTAATTATTATCATCATTCGAAATTGTGGGGCTGTTAACAACTGACTTAATCCGATTCATTCTCACCTTTCAATAACTTGCTGAAACCTGCGCTGCTGTCAAATTGGTGCTGCTGGCGAGTTAAGTTCGTGATTCTTTAAGATTCTGGAAGCACAAAGCAAAAGTCTTATTAGCAACAACATCGATTGAATTTCAGAGAAGTAGCTTGAAGAATTGTTTCAGAGAAATATTTGACAAAGGGTTATAATCATCAATTGTCATAAACACGGAAAATTGTGTCATCATTAAAGTAGGAGCCGAAAATTCATATCAACAGATGTACAAGCCTTGTTGCTTGTTCGCGATTGCAACTCCCACACAGTTACTTCAAGTCATTATTTTGAGTCAACTCACCTTAATTAAAGCGCCAACAGCAGCCGTTGAGCGTGCACAAGCCTGAGCAGCTGAAAATAATTGCAATTTAGCTTTTGTGTCTTTGTAACATCTGACAAGGTTCGGTTTCTAGGAATTATCAGACAGAATTAATGGAAGGTGTAATCAAATAATTTCAGAAACACGGACCAATGATTATCATCACTTGAGACAATTAATTGTTTTCAAGAATCTTTCAACTTACCTTTTAAACAACAACTTCATGATGCCATCAGTGTCAGCTAAAAATGATAAACAAATTTATGCAATTAGGAATTGATCGATCATGCTTTTGATGTTTTTGTTGAGTATCCAATATCAGTAAAGATTTATCTCACGTTAATTCATAAATTAAAACAAAGACATCACGAAGTTTTGATATTGAACACGTTTGAAGAATTGAACTCACTTCTTTTTGTTTGATAACTGACTCAATTGAACTTCTTATCAGAAACGTGGATGAATTGAGAGAAATTCTCGACTAACTGCTTGTGTTTCTTGTCATTCTTGTCGCCAGCTAGAAATGAACAACATTCAAAGTTAGGAATGGAACAATAGTTTTGGCGATGTTTTTGTTCGCGA
This sequence comes from Belgica antarctica, assembly GCA_000775305.1. Taxonomy (NCBI): domain Eukaryota; kingdom Metazoa; phylum Arthropoda; class Insecta; order Diptera; family Chironomidae; genus Belgica; species Belgica antarctica. The sequence goes on from JPYR01000247.1 coordinate 78,640, forward strand.
AGCAAAATCTCAGGTAAGATTTATATCATACTTTAATTCATAAATTAAAACAAAGACATCACTGAGTTTTTAATTAAACGGAATTTCAAGAGCATGAACTCACCTTGGGCTGACTTTTCTCATGATGATGAGCGAGCAAACTAAAACGAAAGAAAGAATTTGTAAGCAACAATTCCAAAAAAAATTCGACTCTCATTGATTGTCGTTGAATTATCAGCTAAAATTAATGGAAAGTATAATCAAATAATTTCATCAACACGGACCAATGATTGTCATCACTCAAAGATGTGATTGTCATCACAAGACATCTCAAAAGTTTCAAAACTTTCTCACCTTTTCATTTGCGGCTTTATCAACGTTCGCTGGACAAGCCGAAAAGAAAAAAATCTTTGTTAAAATCTTCGTCTCAAACTTTTTTGTGTCGACGAAAAAAGAAAAAATTGTTTCTAAAGTTTTTCGGCATTCTAGAACCCAATCGAGATGGTGTCAGAAATTTCCTATAACCCAGAAAGTTTGATGTTCCTCTGGTTTAAAATGTTTAGTTACTGGCACCCATAACGTGGAAATTAGTTTTTCGCGTTTTGAGCGTGGCCTAGAGGACCCGGTACGCGCTACTAGCACTTCTTGAGACCGGCGGAAGTACCTCGAAGCTATCGAGCGTCGAGAATGTTTGGAAAACAGTTTGGCAAAGAAGGAATAAGAACAACTTACCGAGTTCCAGTTTCACCGTCGTTCTGATTCGAACTTTTTCGTCCCTGTTGAGAAAGCGAGAAAATGGTTAAACTATGTTTGACAAAAAGGAAAATTCCTTTTTATGAAGGAAAAAAAATGTATCGTGGCTTTTTCGGCATTTCTCTACCCGTGGGGTTTATTATCGGGTGAGAAATTTCCTATATACCACCGACTGACAGCTTTTAATCGCACATTATTTGCCCCACTCCATAGTGGCTGGCACCAAATTGGATTGGGTTTTCTTTTACATCCAATTTTAGTGTGTTCCCAGGGGCGCAGTTAGAATACATGTTGCCGGAGGTCAGGATCGAACACATGACGCAGTGTTCGACCGTAGCCGACCTCTTCTGAGCCATTGCTCCAACTTAGATTCTGACATTAGTTGGCTAAACTCACCATTTAAACGATCCACGATTCTATTCCAGCTAAGCTCCAGTTCCTTCTTGCTGCTGTTACTAGCCGTTTCGGTGGCGGTTTTTCTGTGGTCGGTGTGGCATTTGGTAGTGGAACTAAAACAATGAAACATAAGATTAGAGAATGAAAGAAACAATTCCGTCAGTTTTTCTCGAAAAATTCAAGAAGATTTGTTGGAGCTTTACAATCAACAGCAGACTTGTCAGACTTGACAATCAGGAACTCAACTTCTTTGAGAAAACATTTCAAAAATATTTCAAGACTTTTATGTACTTTCAAAGGATGCAAAGCAAAACAAGTTGCTGCCATGTAGGATTTCTCATAATCAGTGGCTTAAGATGTTCTAAGAGTCGTAACTCATCTCGTTTTGTTTTCAGAAGTTTGCTTGCATCATTTGCAAGGCTTTCCGGTAAGATTTGAGATGGTTACGCGACAAGAGTTGATTCGGAGAGAATTTCATTGCGATTTTCTCGATACGAGAACAGTTTTGCAGTCCAGAGTGTTAGAAATTATTTCAGAGTACATAAGTTCGACGTAAAATGGCTCGAGAATGCTAAGAAAATACAAATTTGATGATTTTCAATGGTTTTCTTACCTTCCAACCTTGACGCAAGAGAGTTTTTTGTTTGATCTTATAAGAATTGCAACGAAACTTCAGAGATTTTGAGTTGCTTTCGTTGGAATCAGCGATTGTGTTCAGAGTTTCAACTTAACGCAGTAGTTTTGACGGACTTGTCCATAGTTTCTAGAGTTTTGTGGAAAGAATTTTCGTTCACACGCATTCAACCGAGTTGGGGGAGTAGAATTTGGACTGGAGTGACTGGAGACGACGGTAAAGATTGAGGCGATGCAAACAATGTCGCGAAGAATGTTTTTGCGATCAAATTGTTGTGATAAGATTTTCTAGATCATAGTCTGGTGTTTAGCAAGCAAACATCACTAAGTTCAATAGCTTTTAAAACGAGAAAAGACTCGAAGTTTCTTGTTAGAGTTTGTCGACACTTCAAGTGTGATAATGATGTAGCAGATATTTTTTTATAAAAGCCAGAGTGGCTTCGGTGATTTGAGAGACATTTAGTTAATAAGAGCCGCCAAAACGTCATGTAGATTGGCATATTTCTTGAGAGATAAACTAAAGTTTTTGTCGAGCATGAACATGTCATAAAACGACTTCAAATTGTATTCAAATTCCAGAACTTTGCCGACCTTTTAATATCACAATACTTATTAAGTTTAAAAATTGTATCAGAAACTTCAGCGCTAAACAAACGAACATCACATTCACACACAACACGCGCTCTTAATCAAGCAACAACTTCAGGTTGGATTTCTTTTCACATAAGATTAGATGAAGAAAGATTTCTTTAATATTTTATGTACGCTTTTCACATAATCATTGCATTAAGAAAGATT
>JPYR01000248.1:0-12378 GCA_000775305.1 Belgica antarctica
CCGGTCCTCTTGCCTGTTCCGTATCGGAAAATTTTACCGGACCAAAGCCCTGATATAATTCAATGAAACACGTAAAATAATTATTATCAAATTGTGTATGTTCTCTAAATCAACAGTAGAACTAGTGTGTTGAGAGACTAAGCTTGGCAAGACACACAAGTTACATTGAAGAAGTAATTACATTTTAGTCGAACGCAAAGGTCGTTTACAGTCTGCTGTTTGATTCTAATCAGTGTATCGAGACCATTGGAACAAATTCAGTTCAAACAACCTTCCTTAGTGGCACATCTTGATCATTGCAAAGAATCACAGTTCTGACCATAAAAAGAAGTTTTTTTTTGTTTTCTCTAATGACTTTTTATTAAGTTGAAAAGAAATTTTCAACCAAATTTTGGTCAACAATCAGAATATTTTTTTTTGGCACCTGAAGTTTCTTGATTTTCATCTTAAACGCTTCAGCAATTCGGGTCACCCTAACTCCAGCACATCAAATCTCCTTTTGATGGTAGGATCAACCCAGGATCCTTGGTGGCTGTTTAAAAGTCTTCAGAGAAAATCTGTCTTGATCAAGTTTGCCTTGCGAAACTTTTGATGATGATCCAAGAAACGACACTTTAACCGAGTTCCTGCACTCTCGAGACGAGTTATATGAAGAACTTCAGTTTCATATTTTTCACGTGAAAATCGTCTCTGATTCATTGAAAAAACATTTTGCGACTTCCAAAAACGGTACTACAATCGAGCTAGAAAGTGAAATTCAAAAACCAAAATTGCTGAAGAGTTCAACGATGAAGATTACGGAAATATTTGCCAAAAAGCCATTTATGTGATAATGGCTGTGGCATTTAACGATGCTGAAAACTGCATTGGAAACTTGTCATCTGTTATCGCTGCACGGAAATTATCACTAGCAGAAGTTCCACAGGATTGTACGAACATGTCAAACAAAATATTTCCGACAATCCGTCAAGAGCCAAACGTATACTATGAAAAAAGAAGTTTACTGATGAAGCTTCTGCTCGCAAAGATTTCTGATGCAAAACATGCAATGACAAAGACATCAAAATTTTGGTTACTTTTGGTGCCGCACGTCGTGGTCAAATTGATATTTTAAACAGAGCTAACCAATTGAAGACAGCAGTAGCAACAAACGATGTCATTGTATACAATAACGAAAAGGTGGATGTCATGATGCAGGGTATTTATAAACGTATTGAAACCAAGATGAAATGCATCCGCGAAGGAGAGTAGCTTTTCATAATCTGACTTTAAACGAATTCATGTTAAAATTCAAAGGATTGAATAAAAAAGTTAGAACTAATTGCTAATATCTTCAGTTGAAAATTAAATCTTCACTTTCTTTCAGAGTTTCTTCATTTACACTTTCTTACACTAATCTTTAGTAAAGATTTTCAAATCTTATGGACAACATTTCTAGCATTTATTAACCTAAGCAAAATTTCTTCAAACATTTTCGACTGAACTTGACTTGATAACTTTTTAACTTGAACATTTCACCGCGAAATGATTTGCAGAGTCACTGGTTCGCAATCAATCCAATTCATTATCAAATTTAGAACCGAATAATGAGCCTGGAGCGAATGAAAATCGTGCGAGATAAGAGTGACGACATGACCTTGTCTCGTTCAGTAGCTGATCTGCTGTGGATGGAGTGTGTCAGGGATTTTATAACAAACGAGATGAGATTAAAGTTCTGCTGCAGCTGTCAACTCTCGAGTGACTGATATGAGTTTTGCAGGAATTACATCATCATCGTCGTTGTTTTTATCTTTTTGATCACTTCTGAAGTGAATGCAAATGGGATCAAGTGAGGATTGATCGCAATTTGCCGTAGCTCTAATACATGCTGCTAAATGGCAGACTCGATAGTAATAAATTCCAGGAACGTGTCGTTCGCGAAACGAGATGAAACAGTGAACGAATTTTATTTCACGAATAATGGAACGATATTTTATTTCCCAGTGCTCGTGTTCAAAAAGTTTCCAAATCTACTCAGACGCAGCGCAATCAACTGTTCAGTAAGAGAAGTTTCCAGAAAAAACTTTGAGACATTGAATAAACTATGCGTGTTGAATTTATTAAAAACTTACATCGAAAGGACTGCGAACGATACGTTTTAGAAGCTTTCAAAGCTCCAGGAGATTAATTTGTGTAAAATATTTGACTGAATACACGGTAAAGTAACATGCAAAGTGTCACAGCTTGCAAACGAGACGTAATTAATAGAATTAACTCATTTGAATATCTTAAATATTGAACAGCTGACAACCACATCAAGGCGCTTAGCAGAAAGCCGTTCGAAGGTCCTTTACACCGTGAGCTTACTGCGTAATAAATGCGTCAACGAAGAGTTCAAGGGTCGAGACAGGGTCTTGGAAATTGTTCAGACTGTCAACACAAGATGTGAATTCGAAAAGGAACTCGAGAAACTTTTGAAGAGTAACTGTGGAATGGTCCCGTACGGCTCGAGCAGAATTGTTCGGGGAATTGAAACGGAACGCGGTCAATGGTAGAAATAAAATTTATTTCCTCAAAACCCAATTTATTTAAGGATTGCTTTCAGCCTGTTTTTTGTCGCCCTGCTCATTGAACATGGCCATTAATGATTGCAAAATCTTGGGGCGTAATAAAAAGCAATCAATCAATCAATGCTTATTAAATACACACAAAGCTTTTTTTGCAGCGGAAACTTGATAACCTCGAAGCATGTTTTAACTGCGGCCCACTGCGTTCAAAGCAAAAGGGAGCAAAACCGGCTCTAGTGACATTGTTGTGTTGGCGGGCCGGTTCAACCTTTCTATGCGTGCTGAACGCGGGTCGACAACTCGAGAAGTTTTAGCGATTTTTATTCATCCAGATTGGAACTACGATGCTGTGAGGTTTGACGCGGACTTGGCGATTCTGATGATGAACAGACCAGTTGAGTTTTCCGTGTTCATTCAGCCAGTGTGCTCGACCAACGACCCAAAAATTCCACGACGGGACTGTTGTAAACTAGTTCACAAACAAATTAGCAATTAATCTGCAGTTGAACAATTCCAGGTCGGTTGGGGCAGCACTGCCGGCGTCAGAGATTACGAAGACATTCCGCGACAAGTTGGAATTCAAGCGGTTAATGATTCTATTTGTTTTGAACAAGACTACCAACTCGGAGTAATTTTCTCTCAGCGAACTTTTTGCGGAGGCGCAAAGGTTTCCGGGTCGTGCAAAGGCGATTCAGGTAAAAGTTTCTAACTTTTTCATCTGTCTGTCGAAATGTGTTTGTTCTTTGATCATAGGCAGCGGGTTTTTTGTTCAAGTCAATGACTTGTGGACTTTGAAGGGAGTTATCTCTTCCGGAAGTCTCACGTCAAGCGGAAGATGTAACGTGGACCGATTTAACCTTTACACGAAATTGATTGAATTTGCGGCGTGGATCGAGACTTCCGTTGCGCGTCACGTTTGACGGAATTGCGCAATTTTGGTAATCAAAGTCACAGGAAGCGAAGCTTGGCATGCTTCACCGAAGTTTGGCTTTTAGAATTCCCAGTACAAGAAAGAAGCAATAAAGTTGTAACATACAATGAATTTATGGTTTCAAATGAAAACAAACGATCCATTTGAGATTTCCAAACAAACGACAAAAAGTTTAAAGCTCGAGAGTTCCATTGAATTCCCTTATTTATGAATTCAAGCTGAAGCAGTAGCATTGGGGTTTTGGCACACTTTCCATCCACCGTAATCTCATATCATCGAAAGCACTAACCGCTTAAGGGAATTAATTGGCACTTTGACATTTATGAGAGTAAAGACTACTTGAGATCGGCACCAATTAATTTTTAATGACCCTCCACAGCTTTCATTGTCCGTTATGAAAATCCAGTTAAAAGGTTGTCGCTGCCGGGAAGCGTTGAATTAACAACAATTTTGTGGCGAAATTGCAATTTAATTGCATTTTATGAAACGCAACTCCGCGAATTTTGAGTTTATATTGAACTTAAAGCTTTTTATTGGAACTTTCAACTGGTTTTCATGTGGTGAAATGGTTTTTTGATAAAGCCAAACTTTATTTTATGGTCAAAGTGTTTACTTTATTAACAAGTCTGTGCTTTTAAAACGGTTCAAAGCTATTATTTGCAATAAAACTTTGAGAAAATTTAAATTTGATAACAAACTTAGAACTTTCTGGAACAGTTTGGGTTTGAAGTTGCTGAAGATCACAAAAGTTGAAAAATTAATTTTACAGTAGGTACAACCGCAGGGCTAAGGTCAACAAAATGTTCATGTTCAAATTATCAATTTTTATCAACTTCGTCGTCCCTAACCTTTATAATGACCATTTCTCTGGTTTTCAGCCAGAAAACCACACCGAAACTTGATTGAAAGATAATTCAATTTGGCGTCGAGTGCCCGAAAAGCAAATCGATTACGAAAGTTGATACTTGTTATTGTGACCTCTTTTTATGAACGATGAAATCGTTCAAGAGATTTCTCGAGACTTCATTCAAAATAGGTTTTTAACGATGGTACCGAAGGTTCAGTGCAAAGCTGGTTTTCGACAATTTTCGTGTAAATTGATAGCTCGGTTTCTTCTTGAGTCCACTCGAATCACGATAATGAAATAAAATAATTGTTTGCAGAAATGTTTGGCTTTTTCTTCGGAGAAGAACATTCCGGGAAATTTTGCCAATTATTTAGCCTGGCTTGTCGTCTTCAGTCCGGCAGTTCGTGTTCTGATGATTTTATCTTGATTCTTTCTCGTTCGTGTTTCGTATACAGTCGTCAAGTCGAAAAAAAATTGTCTAGTTGCGTTTGTGTCTACGATGAAGAATGTTCCCATTAATTCACATTCCGTCTCTAATTGACAGTGTCAAAATAGGGAACGGAATTTCGTTCAAAAATCATTTTTCATTACTTTCATGCTTCCGTTTTGCTGTGCCTTCGATTCACGCTCTCCAAAGTTTGTAATCATATAATCATTAATCATTTTTAATTAAAAATACACACAACAGTTTGCCGCGCACTGCTTTAAGAGTGGCTGAACGTTCCCCCCAGCTAAACCTTCCCTAGCTGAAACTGCCCAGGTTTTGCCAATAACGGCGGAAACAACATGACGTGTTTTCCAAGCTTCACAAAATGATTTTAGCTCGAAACACACACGTTAACACTTTTTCATCAATACATGAACGTGGCGCCAGGTGCGAATAGAAAATGGATTCGATACTCCAAGAATATGTCAAGAAATCGCCTGCCGACAAGCAGACTAACCCAAACAAGAAGATTTTGTCAGTTTTTGGAAACTTATCAAAACAACTCGAAACCTTCATTCGTTATCTACATTGAAGTCTCACGTATCTTGATCGACTGAACAAGATGATTAATTGAGTGAAAACAAATGAAAGCTCCTTGTTATCACCAAGTTGCCGCTGAGAAGCAAGACACTTGGGTGATCAAGTAGATATTTTGTTATATATGTCTTGTAAGTAAACATCGTAAATTAGTTAATTAGGAAGCTGAAAATGTTTTCTCAATTTTCATGATTAAAATCTTCACCAAGTAACTTTTTGCAAACATAATTTTTCGAATATCAAAAACATCATCGTTAAGCAGCATTTAATGATCTAAACTTCCTTCGACGGGGAAACTTTCAGTTATTTTTACTTATTCTTAGTAATTTGATCATTCACGCTCGAGTTTCGCAGTAAAATTGTTTTCGAGATGTGCCCGGGGCTGCGTTTTTTATTATCAGGGCTTATTGACGAAATAGGTCGGGTCTACGACAGATATTCTCTCCCAAATCACATCAAAATGATTTTATTTCTGTAATGGTGGTTGATTATCCTAGTGGATTTAGTATGCAATCAAAAAGAAAATAAACCGATTGAATAACTTTATGTTCCACAATTTGTGGACACCCGCAAATATCTAATAAACTTTCGTGTCGGTTTCGGACAGAACTTTCTGTCTTATTACTTACATTTCATTCTTCATGAACTACGATGGAGAAAATCTAAGGGCGAAAATCTTCCGTCCACCTTTATTGACCCTTTGGAAGTTTATGAACAAGACTCGAAATGGAATTGATGTTCGTTATTTGGCTTTAATATCACGCAGTTCTTCAAATGTCAGGAATCCATAAAGACTTTTATCATAACATTTTACCCAGCATTGTAAATGAATATTTCATCCTGTGGTACAGGAGTTCCGAGAAGTTACTTTTGTTTTGTGCGCTGAATAACAAAATGTCGGCATGTGTCGGGTGAGTGCGGGCACGTCTGCAAGGAATTGAGACAATTCAGGCCATCAGATTCCGATTAACCGAGTGAAAAACGCTACTTGAAGGCATGTGATGCGTTGTAAACATTATTTAAGGATCACGACTTCATAAAGTAAAGCAGGCTTGATCAGACACAATTTTAAAGTGGATGGGAGCGAAGCATCTGCGTCATTATCAAAAAGTTCTTCCAAAGCCTGGTTTATGACGAAGAAAAACTGTTGTTGAGCTTCAATTTTGGGGAATTTTCACGTGCCTGAAAGGTTTCACAGCCTTATATATGGCCATGTCGTCTCCCCGCAATCATCTTTCTCTTTTATGGAAGATTACCTTAATCATGATTACTCGAAGAAATCTCACAAACGACGATATGGAAACCATAAAACATCCTTTTCATGTTGAACCATAACGTTTAATACGCATTTTTCTTCATTGTTTCCTTTATTTATGCGTGTATTTATAGCGCGCCACAACTCTCAGCGCTTTGCTAGCACTCTGTTGACTTCACGCAATCTTTAATATTTGTGTAAACTCTTTTTGGCATGAACAATTTTTTAAACCCGTACGATTTTATGATTGAACAATGAAACGAAAAAAGCACTCGACTGAACATCCTGTTCCCAAAGAGTACCGCAATTATTTTCAAGGGATCGTTGCAAAATGTTGTCACAAAATAAAGAGTTCAGAAAAATAAATCATATCCCTCAATCGATAAAATTAATTTGATTTTGATTTTTATGTTAATTGATTGGAAATGCAAGATGAGTGGTAAGAAAAATAATACAAATTGATTTCCAAGTTGAAATTGAAACAAGTTTTGTCAACTCTAACTTAAGGTTGTTGTAAAATTTCATCAAAATTTACTCCAAGAAATTGATCTGAAACTTTTTCAATTTGTAGATTGAGGCATTAATTCCAAAACACCAAAATCACCCCCAGAAAATGAATAATTTTTCTTCTCCTGGCTGAACACAGGAACCAAATGATTCAAAATTTGATTTTAATTAAAATCCAAAACCCAAACTCATGAAAACACATTGCAAACTGCGTCCAATCTCTTAATGAGAAAAGAGCAGCTCGAAAGATAAACTGAATTTCAATAAAAATCCCTCAACTATTAAAAAAGGGAAAATTGAAAAGTTTAGGTTTGCAGCTCCAGTAAGCTTCATTCGCCCTTCTTGCTTTAATTCGAAAATAAAAAACGAAAACTCTTCTGAAGCATCGAGCATCTCATGAAATATTTATTAAGTTTCAAAGTGGTCTCGCATCCACAGATATTTATACGGACGATTATCATAATTTTTCTTCAAGATTTGAAGAGTCAGTGATACAACAAACTTCAGTGTTTTTCGGCTATTGACTTTATCCTAAAAGCTTATCGATGGGAATCGAAATCGATGCAAGGGATTTTTTTTTCCAAGTATTCTTCAAGCAAGCTCAATTATTCGTAAGCTTTAGAGTGAAGCCTGTTTGGGAATAATTTGGTGTTTCTGCGAGTCTAGGTTTTGTTGATGTTGTAAAATGTTTTCTAGTCTAATTTATTTGGTTCCAAAGTTATGTAAAAACTTTCAAGAATTCGCAAACGTTTAACTGATGCCGACTTTAAAGTTTTGAGCTTTTTAATAATGTTGAACTCTTGAATCAAAATGACAATTTTTACGCTATTTTGCAAGTTTCTTGAATTTTCCAGGCCATTTTAACACTCTGTTCATTTCCTGCCGATGCAAAAACGCTTACAAACAAAATGGAAATAGTTAACATTTATTTAAGACTTAAACAAGTCATTATTTCTTTTCCTTTAAATTCTAACCTAAAAACTTGGAGATTTCCTTTCTTTCTCCTTGATTCAGTTTATAGCAGCAACCGTCAATTAAAACCATGAACAAGTTGATTACTTGTTTCAGTAACAAATTATTTACAGAGAGTCTCGTTAAGGAGTCCGCATTGTGTACTTCAAACTTGTAATCTGTACTCAATTAAAGAAATCGATTGCGAATGAATAATTAACGAAGACATAAGCATAAATTAATCCTGCAGCAAATAATTTACTATATCGCAATGACGGGCAACTCACTCAGCATTTCGAAGTTATTAAATAAAAGGGATTTGTCGAGAGGAAACGAAAACAATCACTTGAAAAAGCTTAAAGAAACGTGAGTTATTAAATTTAAATCTCTTTCCGATGAAATCCGCTTTCGCAAATGAATTTTCGGTTTACGAGCAAACATTCGCGACAAAATAAAATGTTCACAAAATTTTGCCATGTTTGCCTTCAATTTTTTTTTAATTCGTTGGATTGACAGACTTCAAAAGAAAAATCTAATTTCCGAATTCAAACAACCAATTTAGCGACATTGATTTAAAATTTTAATGAGCAAAAATGTGCGTCAAAACATCCAACAAAAATCTTCTCAAAAGTTCAATCGTCACGTGCGCGACAGGCGAAAGAAAACTTGAACCCCAAAAAGTTGAAGCGGAATTTTATACGTTTTTGGTAATTCACGAACATGAACCAGAAGTTTTTTATGGCAGGAGACATGTGTTTGCTGCTTTTTACTCCTTTTTACGAAAGCGGCAACATTTTTTAGACTTTCTCCAAGGCTTTCTTAATTACGGAAGCAGAGATACATAACTTTTTAGAAGACGCTTTCGACCTTTAAAGCTTTGTCGAAATAAGCTTTTTAGCTTGTGAAGATAAACAATAATGAAAATTTAACTTTGCAACTCTTTTCAGACTCTTTTTAAGACTTTCTTAATTACATTTCCAGATGTATCTTCAAAACAGACAGTTGAAACAGGCTTTGAAACATTTATTTAAAAGAAGTTTTCAATAAATTTAATTGCCAGGTTATTTAATAAAAGAATAATAAAGAACTGCATGGAAAAAATAATTTCACAACAATTTCAATCAGAACAGAACAAGACCAATTACCTTGAAAGTTTCCCGGATTTTCCGCGGTTGATGCTTAAAAAAATTACAGCATTCGAAATTTCTGCGGAAATGTCGTTTCTGAACAATGTGTGTTGTGAAGAACATTTCCAAAAACTTTTTTCTCCATTAAATTCTTTCGCTTCGGTTGGTAAACAGCAGCGAGCAGAGCTTAGAATGAATGTGACAGCGAAATTTGATACGAGATGTAATTATTATTTCAGTACTTATGACAATTTCCGCCAAGTTATTCCCATCCCGTCGTCTTCTCGCTGCTGTTTCTGTCGTAATGTGTTTAATTGACATGAAACGAGAGCTACGATACTAAGCTGTGCCGTCAAAGCGCTTTCAATTTCGAATTTCACTTCACCAACAATTCAAAGCTCATGGGAGAGTTCTTCACTTGATGTGTTTCCACTTGTTGTTCTTTCATATGTTGCGTCCCAACAAGTGCTTTGACACCGATAAAAGCTTGTGCTGACAATTCAGCCACGTCTCTGCGTCATGTAGGTCAAGATAGTCATCTTAACATCAAAGCTTTCATAAATTCTCGAGACGTGTCTCTGCCGATCAAATATTTGCATACTCGTTTTAACTTGGGCTGATTCAGATACGGCACTCTCTCGAACGCAACATCTCGACGGGTATCGATTTTCAACAACACGTCATGAAAACTCGTTGCCGTGCTCTTGATCTCGAGTATCTGTGAAGAACAACCCCAAAAATGAGAAAATGCAATGAAAAATAAAATCGGCGTCGAGCATCAGAGCAACCTTGTGGGGATTCAGTTCGACTTCAGAAATCAAATTTTTGGAAAACAAATTTTTCGTTTCATCTGCATCAAAATTCTCGCTTTTGTGATTCCTTTGCGTTTTGACTTCACCAAATTCACCGTGAACGATTCCAATAACGAGTCGGATCCAAATTTATTCGTGAAGATTTCAAATCGATCGTTGCAGAATGGCAAAGAGTGTAAAACGCCGACGTCAAGCTTTTGCGATCCTTTGTTCACATCAAACTAACTGTCATTCTTTTTCGTTTCTTCCAAAATAACATGAAAGCGAGAAGTCATTCAGTTGTATGCAGGACAAGCTGGAGTTCAGGTATGCATAAGTGTGTTGGAAGTTTTTCACCTTTTTTCACCCGCCCCGATTCCTAATATTCGAATTTTGGTACATCTGCATCGCTCGTGTACTCAGAATGAACATATTTATCATGCAATGAACAAACATTCTTCTCTTCTCCTCGTTCCCATGGCAGATTGCTAGTGCTTGCTGGGAGTTGTACTGTTTGGAACACGGAATTCAAGCTGACGGGACGGTCTGCCAGGACAACAACCTCGACAATGATTCAAATGCCTTTTTCAGCTGTTGCTATTGCCACTCAACCAAAGTTCTAAAGTGCGTGCCTCGAGTTATCTTAGTCGACCTTGAGCCGATTCCCATCGACGAGATTCGCACGGGCTGCTACCGGTCGCTGTTTGATCCATGCACACTCATCACGGGCAAGGAAGACGCTGCCAGCAACTTCGGACGTGGCTACAACAGTCTCGGATGCGAGTTGATTGATGTGACAATGGATCGCATAAGACGCGTGGCTGAATGCTGCGAGTGCCTTCAAGGGTTCATCGGCTTTCGCTCGATAGGCGGTGGTACGGGAAGCGGTTTCGGAACGTTGATACAGGAAAAAATTGCGGACGAGTTTGGGAAAACATGCCGTCACGAGTACGAGATTTTTCCATCTCCAAAGTAAATACTTCGTGCCGTTTCCTTCTTTTCGCTGTGTAAATTACGCTTTTCTATTGCAGAATTTCTCCAATTATCGTTGAGCCGTATAACGCGTTGCTCTCGACGCATTACGGAATGGATTACTCCGACTGCACCGTTGTTCTCGACAACGAAGCAATTTACGACGTTTGCGGGACGAATTTGGATGTGAAGAACCCAACGTACACAAACCTCAACCGCGTTATTGCCCAGGTCGTCTCGAGCTGCACGGCGTCACTCCGCTTTTCGGGTTCCATCAACATCGACATGACCGAGTTTCAGACAAATCTCGTGCCTTATCCGAGGGTCCACTTCCCACTCTGCACTTATGCGCCGCTCGTACCCATTAACAAAGGAGCCCTGGCCGACATGTCAACACAGCAAATCACCCAATCTTGCTTCCACCCACACACTCAGCTCGTGAAATGTGATCCGAGACGAGGCAAATACATCAGTTGCATCATGTTCTATCGCGGGAACGTCGAGCCGACCGAAATAAATTACGCGATTCGTGAAATTAAATGCAAGAAAGCGATTCGCTTCGTGGAATGGTCGCCGACGGCATTCAAGATTGGAATCAACTACCAGCCACCAACGTGCGTTCCTGGCGGGGATCTCTGTCCCGTGAATCGTGCCGTTTGTATGCTGTCGAATAAGTGAGTTTTCCGATCGCTTTTGCAGATAAACTTTGCGGCACCGCTCTGGGCTGTTTCTCGGCTGTCTTTTTCTATTGCTGGCAATCGATAACAATTCTTTCGTCCTTTTCATTCTCTTGCTTTGACCGGATCTACACAAAACAGTTCGGCGATAAGATGTGCGTGGGAGCGGGTGTACAATAAGTATTGTCGACTCTACAAACGGTCGGCGTTTGTCCATCACTTCGAGTGCGAGGGCATCGAGCGAGCGGACATCGAGGAAGCGGCCGAGAACATTTTAGCGCTCATCAAGGACTACGAAGAGGTTGAGATGGACTGACGGAGATCAATCAATGTCAGCGCACAAATTAAATGAATGAGAGAAAATGAAATCTAATAAAAGCATTTAACTTAAATCACTCTTTAAGGTGGGTGCGGTGAGCGAAAACTTTTAAAAAATCGTTTTCATTATGGAAATTTGTGCTGAAGCATCATCAGACCGACCCGAGAGACGTTCTCCATTAAGCCTCGCTTTTAAGTGATTGAAATAAGACCAAAAAATTTTCCGCAAGCTTTTGAGGCAAATAAAAAGTTGCTTGCTTTGGGAAGTCAACAAGTTGTAGAGCATACGGGAACAGCTTTTGGCTTCACCCTCGTTTAAAAACTTTAAAGCACCAAATTCCAAACTTTAAGATGCCCTAAGCCTTGGACATTCAACATCTGTGGACTTAAACGAACCACAGAAATGTCGCCAAAACAGAAGCAACGAAGGCG
>JPYR01000248.1:26008-49975 GCA_000775305.1 Belgica antarctica
TTGCTGTATAGGCAACAACTTTTTCTTAAAGTACATGACTTGAACAAGTGTATCGGGGTGGATTGTAATGCTGTCATGTTCGATCAACGAAAATTGAAGCCAAGATGGTGTTTAAAGATTTATGGATATTTAAAAAGCGGAAAATACTGGGAAGATCCGAAATCAGTTTAGACCAAGACAAAAAATATCAAATTACATCTCATTAAACGTAATAAATTAAAACGCGACAAGGACAAGGACGACGACAAGAAAATTTTCATGCTTAAAATTTTAATCGAGATTTGTTACAAAACCATCAAATTGAAACCTGACAACTTTTTACCTTGATCCGGAATTTGATAGATTGGATCGGTCATACATTGGAATGAAACATGTTTTATCAATTTTTAAAATATTTTAACTTTATTTTGTAACTTTTGTTCAGTTTTCAGCTAGTTTTATGTTTAAATATTCTCATTTAAAACGAATTTGATATTTCGAAATTTTATACAATAAGGTGTGTAAAGCTCTCATTGGTTTATTTTGTTACAAACTGGTTGAAAAAAATTTACAGAGAGTTTTATAACACGAGCTTAAACATAGTTTCCTTTTTTCAAAATTATATTAGAATTTTTTGTTTAATGAATTCGTTATTGCGTCCTTTGATTGTATCTTAAATTGTCAGCAGCTATTTCATTAAATTACCCTGAAATTAATTGAATCATTACTTAACAAATTATTTTTATAAAAACTGCGCTAATTCTACAAACTAAATCCAATACATAATCCCAAAATTTAACGACCAAAGCCGTTGTATTCATTGCACAACCACCAGATTACAGCAAATTGAAAAGGAAAACAACTTAAATGTTTCATCTTATGACCGACCATTGCGAAGCTTACGGAGTCTCATAATTAAATAACGCTTATCGTTAATTAGATTTAACTCTTTAATTCTTTTAAGAAAACGAAAAAGCCATTCAAGGTCTCCTTTATGTTCTTTTATTAATGCCGTCGCTCCAAAGGAATTTGAAAATGTAGAGATGGCGAGGGGAGAAAAAGTTGACCCCGTTTTGAAGACTTAATTAAGTTGGGATTTAGCTTGAAAGCTTATAAAATACTTTATAAAGTATTTATCGAAGAAAACTTACTTCGTTGTGTCTCGGTTGGGCTGGCTGAGCTAGCGCTGTAAAATGCTAAATGGGTGTGAGCTTTTCCTTTAAAACATAATATTTTATTTATTCATGTTGAACTGAAATTAAATTAATAAATCACGAGGAAAAAGATTATGATTTTCATTTTCCTTCGTAAATTGACAAAGTTTTTCCATTCTTTACCGCAGTCATATAAAATTTGTTAAATGAGTTTTTTCTCCTTCTTATTCCCGAGTCGAAAGCTTTTCCCTCGTCCTTTCGTTGCTGTTTTTTTTTCAAAAAAGTAAGTCTTCACAATAGAACGAACAGTTTTTCTCATTCTCTCGTCGTCGAGTTGACTAAGTCGGTCGACAAATACACACCAAAGCAGTCGTAATTTACAAGGAATGGTTCCCTTTTTACTAGCGCTGCTTTCCGTGTTGTTTATTTTGAATTCTTAGGCCTCCCGGTTGTTACATAAATACAAATTGATGGAATCGTTCTGACATCGACAAATAAACTTTGTCAGCGCGCGCGAGAGAAGCAGCGCGACTCGACGAAAGACTTACAATACTAAAGCTTATCGAAACGGATTCGGGGATTTCACTTTGGTTTATATTGATAAAAAGCGAGCGAAGAAAAAACCGCATAAAATAAATTCCCGAGCAGACGTTCTCGTTCAGTTTACAGTGCACATTTTACGAGCCATAAAAAGTCCTTATCGCTGTGTTTTTGGAGGATGTTTCCGAAATAAAAATCCTTCAAGGTACATTTTCAATTAAATCCTCGCTCGCTTGCTCGTCAGACATGGCTTGACGGTTGCTGGCTTTTCTGTTTTATATTTCCCTTCCGTTTATCTCTTCTCCATACTCAGACTCGAAGATATGCTCAAGAGTGGCGTTTTATAATCCGCATCATAAATCTAAATGTGTATTCTCGAAGCATAAACTTCTGTGTCTCTCGGAAGCAACACTCAACAAAAAATGAGAAACTTCACAGCAAGTGCCAGCTTGAAAAATTGCTTTTAAAGAATCTTAAAGGCTCAATGAGTATTCGGTAAATGACCGATTTTTTATTGGTTTCTCTTCTTCGACAGCTCTAAACTAAAAAGCAATAAATCATGCAATTAATTTCATTCGAACATAAATTATGTGGACTTCCCACGCCAGTGCCCTCGCACTCTCGCTCGCTTGCTGTGTGACAAAGAAAATTGCCACAAAAAGCTTTTGCCCGAGAAGTGTAACAGATGCAAAGCAATATTTTCCGCCAATACAAAAGCTTCGGTCGAGAATGAGAGAATGGAACGAACGGAATAATAGGAGTAAGGGTGGGAGTTTCGTGTAGTTTGTCACTGGAACAGAGCAATCTCGGTTTGTGAAGTGATTTTGTGGACGATTAAACACATTTTCATGGAGCCTCGTTGGATTCTGCAGGGGAAACCACGAAAATTGATATTCTGACCTTCAAAGACTACAAAAATCGAGGTTGTGTCTGCCGGCCTACCTTTGGATATCTCTGATCTGACTCCAAAAGGTCAAACTGCAATAATACACCATCAACAACATTAACCTTTCAAATTTCGGTCTTCAAATTATCTCCCGAAGCTTTCGACCATAAAAAAAACTTTTGCAAAACAAAAAGCTTTAAAAGATTTTTATGATCCTCGAAGCCCAGCTGCCACACCACGTGCAATTTCTTTAAATGGTGATCGATCACAACGAGACAGCGCGGTGGTGGAAATGTAGGCTTCCCGTCTATTAATAACTTGACGTCACCGATTACTCGCCCCGGCTGAACAAGACATCCAAGCAATGATGAGAAATGAATTTTAATTGTTCTTTAAATCTTTTGTTACAAGCAACATAAAACAATCTTCTTCATTTCAATTAGGACGCAAAACAACACAACAATGCATGAACATTGGTGATGAATGAAGATTTCTAGCACCACGATGTTCGCATAGAAGAGATGGAATGAATAATATATTGATTTTCAGATCAAAGTTTTTTCTTTTTTTTTTGAAGAACAACAGCTCTGTTGAGAGAGAAATGCATGCATGAGTCTTCTTGAGCAGGCACGACAACTCTGCGCATACTCTCAGAAAGCGTCTAGTGGAAACAGCAAGGAATGTTATATTAGGGAATGGTTCTTGAAATTGATGTGTAAATGTGAAGGCACCGAAAGAGCATAACGTGTTTAAAGTTTGGGCAATCTGTTCTATCGATAAATTAGTAAAGTTTTGCGTTCGCTTTCTTCGTCGTTGGTCGTCGCAGCACCAGAACAAACCCATGAACCTGCCGTGAAGTATTAATGACCTTTTATTCATTGAATGTAAAAGTTTACGAGTGGTGAATACAAAATTAGTTGAGCTTTCGATAGCTTTTATTTAACGCTTCTTCCTTTTCCCATCGTCGTCGGGTGTGGAGTGGAGTAGAATGGAGAAGAATGAAACTTTACCGTCCTTCAAAAGTAATGCTTTTATCACAAAGTAACTTTGTTTATGAAGAAGTGAATGAATTATTAAATATTTTATCAAAATTCTCGTCTTTATTTTTCTTCATCGTCTCTCATTATGAATTACACACAGAAGAAATTCGCATGTAAAACATCCTGGGAAGGATTAAATTTTCATGTCAAATTAGTACGCGACATTTATAACACGAACGACGCTGGCAGCAGCACAAAAAATGTCGAGAAGTTGACGACGATATCAGGCAAATTTTGAGTTAATTAAAATTTACGAAATCCTCTCATTGTTCAACAGATTTCAGAGTCTTTTCTTCCCCGCCACCCAGCGCGGAAGAATTATCACCTCAAAGTGTCTCTCGTGTGGATGCAGGGGATGTTTACATTATGCAAATGAAAAAACCTTCAATGTAAGCAAGACAAAGTAGGTCAAGTTTCGCTGCTGCTTCACCTGATTTGCTCTACTTTCGTCCCAACTCTTCAACGCTTTTTTCAATTTTCAACTCAGCGCCAGCCTTCACGATGCCATTCAAGCAGTAACGCTGCTGAAACAAGGTTCAATTCCCGGCGATGTCGCTAAAAGAAGTGTTGGCGACCAAAACGAAACTTTTTCTCCCTGCTAAAAGCTCTCGAACGAGCGAACAAATGGAGAAGAAAAATTCGTCTAGTTTCATTTTTCATGCTGCGTTGTCAAACTTCCGCACAGCTCTCGCTCGCAGCCTCTCTCGTCCGTCTTGATGGTGTGTTTAATATCTAACTACCACAGCTGTTCACATGAAAGGCTTCAGCTTGAAAAAGGCTTCAACTCGTCAAAGCCAGCGAAACAAAAGACGAACAGAGCGGGAAGTTGATGTTCGCAGAAATATTTTAATCATTATTCTTGTCTTAAATCATAATTGTTTCCCCGATTTAACGCTGCGAGATGAAATATTCAGAGTCTGAAGGTGGCGCATGCGTGCGGTGCGATGGAAAGACGATGTAAAAAATAAACAGCAAATTCTGTTATCTTTCGAGAGCGAAGGAATTTTTATTCTAATTCACACTCAGACTCTGAATTCGAGCAATGCATTTTGATGAGCTTTCAGCTCAAGGTGTTATCAGTCTCGCTTTACCCGCAAGCGACGATCGACTTTCTTTGGTTCAACATGTGAAGGCGACATGTCATCAGAAATCCATTAATCCCCGCTATCAGCTTTTCTTTAACTGTTGATACATTTTCGATACATCACATAACGCGTATACGTTGGATCAGGAGGCGGAGAAGAGAAAAAAAACAAATATCAATGAAGTTTCGAGTGGAAAATAAAGTTTACAGCGAGATAAGGAAGCAACAAGATAAATAAGAACATAAAACTTGCAAGCTATTGAAAACCGTTTAAGAAACTTATAGCGCCCGCCGCCTCGGGGATGATTCTCAACAAGAGTCATGAGCGAGAGGGATGGGCGAGCGGATGATTTGCATTCGTTCCAGATCGCTTTTCTATCGTAATTTCTAATGCATGCTCCGGGCGGCTAGAGTTTAACGTGAATTCACAACTAAAAGCCTTCTTAGAAAACATAAAACTGACAGTTGTTGTGAGTCACAGATGAAGTTTCGTCGTCAAACAACTCAGGCACTAGATTCTCTCTTCAGGCTTTGAAAAGTGTGGTCGTGCGTTGGCAGCGCTGCCGAATTATTTAAAGTGAAACAATAGTGAAAAAGTGTAACAATAGGCTCGAAAGAGCTCGAAATTCTCACGAATTGATCATCTTGTAAGATCGACCAGACTTACTCGATGATCAATTTGTCAGGAAATGAGCGAATAAGTTACAGTTTAACAGTGTCGCAAAATAGGGAAAAGTTTGTTATTAAAAATGTGAAGTGAAGAAAAATGTGTTTAAGCACGTAGCAAACTGATCGGTTCTCTCTCTCTCTGACTTTTGTTATCTTGTGAAAAGTTCCGAGAACTTCTCCATTGTTCAGCATTGAAGGCACTGGCCGAGCGCTGATAAATGGAGAAATGAATTCGAGGGAACGTGCAAGAACGACAGGTCAAACGTCATGAAAACGAAGCCCTTTAAAGTATGGTGTTGGTGTTAACCAACTTTGACTTTCAAGGAACGGATTCACAGTGACGTGAAAGAGTACAAGAAGTTTTAACCGAATTCTCCCTCATCTTAAATGTTTATGTGTAAATGTATAATGTAGCCGCGGGCACATTGTTTTAAGGCAGGCAGCCGAAATTGAGTAGTCAGGCAGGCATTTTTAGGTCCTTCGGAGGCCAAAAAGATGTGTTGAGAGTGCTGATAGCACTCCCTCGCCTGATGATGATGATGAACTCATGCACTATAAAAGTTTAAGGGAACAGAGTTGAATTTGCTTGTATTTAACAAGCTTTTAAAGCTTTTATAAACTTTTATAAACTTTTTAATAAAACATTTTTCATGAAGCGAGCCGAAACTTTTGTCTTCGGCCACCCTTAAAAGCTGCATGACTGTAAACAGCCCCATTGGGCCAGACATAAAAAACTTTTCAATCTAATTTTCAATTTCGCTTTGTCGTTAACAGATAGCTTACAAGGATACCATGAGAAGCGACTACTTAACCATCTGTTGAATAATTATAATTTACTCGAACGACCAGTAGCTAATGAATCAGACCCACTAGAAGTAAGATTCGGATTGACCTTACAACAAATTATAGACGTGGTGAGTATCTTGTGACAGATGGAATTGACTTTTTGTTTGGATTCGGGCGAACGGATTTAATTACAGAACTGGCGGAATTTTGATTGGAAATAAATCCAAGAATTCAAAGAAATAAATTCGCGGGTATGAAAATTTCAAGTTCTAAGAATTACTGTAATCAATTTTTTTTTTCAATTTTAAGAATTTGATAAAATTTTCATTACATTTTTTGTTATCGAATTCTCCTGCTTTATATCTGAAGTTTAAATCTTTGGATTCATAACCATATTTTCAAAACGTGCCTTACGCAGAGTTTCATTTGGAGTTAACATTTAAAAAGAGTTGAAAGAACTAATTTTTTGTAGGATTTCGAAGATTTTACAAACCAAAGTTTAGCCAAAGTTTTTCACATTGTCAAACTTGCGACAAACTTAAATTGCAAAGCAGCTCAGAGAACACAACTCAAATCTATCATGATGTTTGCTGTAGAAATTTCATTGAAAATCCGGACCACTTCAGCCAATTATATTGAAATCCGTCACCCGATCCGTTATTGCTATAATTTAGTTAACTTATTCTTTCCGAGAACATTAATTTCTGGAATTTATTCTTTCACAATTAATGAAAGTTCTTTCAATTTGTTTTTGTTTACACACACTCACACTTCACCGCACACCAAAGTGTCAACAAGTGTTGACAAAAAATCAAATAAATAATGCGAAATAAATTAAAAGCTAAAATGAATAAAACAAACTCCCCAAAGAAATTAAACCCCAAAATGAAAACAAATAAAAATAAATCAAAATTGAAATTAAAATGAAATGAACACCAACAATTAGAAAATATTTTTCAATTTCTCATTTGTTTTTGGAAGTTTTTCGAAATCAATAAACAGGAAACCTTTTTTTTATGGAAATGATTTTAAAGAAGCCAGAACAATCTTGAATACTTTTTTATAGGACGAAAAGAATCAAATTCTCACGACGAATGCGTGGCTAAATTTGGTAAGTGGCATGTACCCGAAATTCCGTCGCTAAGAACGGCGACGACGATGATCTGAATCTGCTGTGCTCGTTAATGTTCAAATTGTGTTTTTTGATGGTAAATAAAAAAATAAAACAAAACCGATAATTAAAAAGACAAAGAACTAATCAAAAAACAGAAAATAACTAAAACACCAGCAAAATTTCTTGATTACCCTCAACATTATGGAAACGTCTAAGTTTCTGTAAAGTTTGGTAATTTAGTCATTAAAGAAGAGTCGTTAAAAAACTCATAAGATAAGATATGAACTTAAACATTAATCAAAAATAAAAGTAAGAAAAGTAAACAGAACCTAGATGTTGGCTTTCTCAATGGGTACATGTCATTAAATTTGTTACTTGAGATAAAATAATTTGCATGATAAAATTTTGTCAATATTCATGTGTGTATTACCGAACGAAAATGTTTTTGTACAGTTGCAACACCTTTACGCTTAGATTCTAAGTACACAGACTTCCCCTTCAAGCCTTCTTTTGTCTCCACTCAGCGCGAAAGCTTTTGTCGAAAGCTTCACCAAACTCTCATTATACGTTTTAATATTATTTTCTTCTGGCTCATTAGTTCAACAAACAAAATTATCCAAATTTGTTCATGTCTCTGTTTTGAACGGACAAATTGTTATTAATTAATTGTAGGACGAGAAGAATCAGATGCTCATAACTAATATTTGGCTATCCTTGGTAAGTTAATAGGTTTGACTGAACATGTGAAGATGATGATGGTGCATTTGACATCGACAAACATTTGTTTAGGTTTTCTTTCTTATCGATAGAATGAGATACAAAGCAAACTCAAAATTGTGAACGAGGCCTGCAAACAGCAGCCACAATGTTTCAATTTTTAGTTCAAAGTTATTAACTTGAGTTGTTTGCTTCTACTCATTAACCTTGCTCCACTAATCTCAATGTTCTGCTATGAAGGTTCCCTTCCCTAACCCGAGTGTTTTCCCTGTTCTCCTGCTTTTTATGATTTTCATTGTTTCTTTGTGACTGGTAACTTACAAGAGCCGTTTTTTTCGCAGCGTTTCCGACTTTTTCTGTGTTAAGTGCAAACTTTTGAATAAAAATAATTCGTGAGCACTTTTGTAACGGCATAATGAAGTCACTCGGAAACTTACTTAAGAGTCCGCTTTGAGTCTCTTTCAAGAAAAAAAATTTGAACCTGCGATAGTTTGTCTTACGAAGCTACTTTGAAAATAATTGCTTTTAAAACTATTAAATTCAGTGGATTGTTAAACGTCACCTTTTAAAAAGCATTCAGCTTTGTAAACAAACAAAAACTTGAATTGGAAAAGCATTTCAAATATTTTCATTTTCAATTATGCTACTCATCAAAACATTCTACAAGCAATCAACTTTAAACGTTCTAGTGTTTGAAAGCCGCTGATTGAATCAATTTTTACAATGTATTGAAATCAAGCTTTCACGATGATTGCACTTTTTACTGTTGCTAATATTTGTTTTAAAAAAAATTCGTATTTTTTTGAAGAAATATTCTGAAGCTAATTTAACTGTTTCTCAACCAGAACTTAAAGTCTGCTGTCTTTAAGATTCATTCAAGCTTCAATAATGCAACAGAGTTGCAGTTCCACTGCAAGACCTCATAATTTATTTACTTATTTATCTGCGCCCTGGATGTTCCATCTAGCTTCGTTTAATGTGAATTCCCACAGCTTCGAAGTGTTTCTTTTTAACAACCTACAAATTATGACCGTTCTAGTCCTGGTGCATGTTGTGTAACTGTGTTTCATTCAGCTATCTTCATTAAAAAATATGTTTTGTGCATTATGAGCTACTGCAGATAATTACTGCAGCATTTAAATCTACTTTGTCATAAAAAGCAGAAAGATGCCTCTAACGATTTACCATTTTTTCTCCACTACACGACTTTTTTGCCACCTAATCTGCGACACTTTGCAGGAATGGTACGATTACAATCTGAAGTGGAACGATTCGGAGTACGGAGGCGTTAAAGACTTACGAATAACACCATCAAAACTATGGAAACCAGATGTCCTTATGTATAATAGGTCAGTTATTGCCAGTAGAATTTTTCACCATTCTCCACCGTGAACAACCATGGACAGTGGCGAACAATAGTGTGTTGTAGCGAACCATAAATTTAATTAGTGGAAAGCCGTGTATGTCGCTATGAAGCGAGCCAGTTGTAGCAACGTCCGTTACGAAATCACCACCGTAACCGTGACGGTTGCTTTACAGAACTGCTCATTTGTATGTTGCTTATTTAAGAGGCGGAACAAACGACACGAAAAAACCCTTAATTTATTCAAAGTAAGATTCATTTTTTAATTAGCATCAAGATGATGGTAAGCGCAGTGCAACTAAGGATTAAATATTTAAACACTCATTTCGTTTTACGATCATGTTAATTCTCATCTCTTCCACTTATGAATGTTTCAGTTTTCCGTTTCACACGCTCCTACCCCATTCCACTCACACACCCCATTCACACTCAATTTTCACCCTTCTCGGGCCCGTTTTTAATTTGATTTTCATAAGTACACAAAGTTTCTGTGCAAAAAAGCAGCAAGAGAGAAGATAAGAGTATTTCACGTTATAATTTAGTGGTCTAGTGGGAAGGTACACCGTCAGCTTGCCGTTATTGTGGGCCTCACAGGCTGCTATATCACTAATTAAAGCAAACATGCAATTGTTTTATGTTTCTTAGTGTGTGATTATAGCCTCTTCATCGTAATACAAGATATTTATCCTAGTTGAATGCTCATGAATAATGCCTTGAACTATTAGATGTGGATAAATATCTTGGACTCATGATGGAACTAAAAGTTAAACGTAAATCGAAACCCTCTAAAAACATCGAAACAAACACCAAAAATCAAACTAAAATTAATGAATTGAGAACATTAAACTGAAAGTCGAGTAAAACTGTGTAAATTTAAACATGAAAATGTAAAACACATTAATCATGATTCAATAGCGTTTCGTGTCTGCTTAGTTTTGTTTTTTGTACATTCAACAAGTCCTTCCGGATTGTCGAGAAAATCATCAACTATAAGCACTCTAAAAATCTTAAATTTTTCATTTTGTCACTCGTTCACGGAAAAGCTTGGAAGTTTGCCAAATAACTTTCCAGCAACAAGTTAATTCCGAGTTTATTATTTATGATAAATAAATACAGGTTAAACTGCCAGCCACCGTAACCACCAATCATTGGTAGGCCTTAGGAATTTCAGTCACGTAAGCAGTCTCTACTAAATCCGGATGCACGACTGAATACTTCCCAGGAAAATCTTCTATCTTACTTTCGGTTTTAGTTAAATCCGATCAGAATGTATCGGAATATTTCCATTTCAATGGGTTTCAAAGCCGACAAAGTTTTATGCAAAGTGTCAGGAATCAAAACTCAAACGACGAGCTTTTGCAAATAGCTTCGAAGGCTTTCAATTTTTCTCTTCTTCCTGCATTGAATTTTGATTTTGTGCAGTGTTACGGGTTTATGAACACAACTAACAATTAGCTTAATTGTTGGCAAACTTTGGCTTAGCTCCGGATTTATCCAACACGAGATGTATCTAGTTAAAGTAAACTTTGCTAATAAATCGATGATTAAAATCATTTTAATTTACAGCAATTACTTTATGAAAGACTAGAAGCAAAAGTACTAAAATTGAGTCCTAAGTACATTTAATTTCCAAGTGATAATCCATTGGATTTGCTGAACAAGTTTTTCCGAAGTAAATCACGGAAAATGTTTCAGGTTTTTTGTTTAAACTTTAGCTTCAAGTATTGTTTAAAGTCGTCATTTTAATTTTGATTTGTTTTGATTCCATTTGGCCTTTATAGAGTGATAAAAATTACTAAAACAGCTACAACAAAATCGGTTTCGAGATGCCTCAATTTTTGTTTTGATTATTTGAAAACTAGTCGTGATGCTCGTGAATATGAGAATCAATAAAGCTAAGCTGAACCTATAATTAATCTAGATTGGTGTAATTATACATAAATATTCTGTGTCTATGAGATGGTATTAGAGAATTTTTGGTCAAAGCTAAATTAACACACGAGAAGTAAATTGTTCGAAATCCTATATTTATTTGTGAAAATATAGTGCGGATGAGGGATTCGATGGAACGTATCAGACCAATGTAGTGGTCAAACATAACGGCAGTTGTCTGTACGTGCCCCCTGGCATCTTTAAAAGCACATGCAAGATAGACATCACTTGGTTCCCATTTGATGATCAACATTGTGAAATGAAATTTGGTAGTTGGACGTATGATGGAAATCAGGTACGACAAAAATATTTCCTTTCTAGAACTTAACAAAAAATAGCTTAAATAATTTCATCAACTTTAAACCAAAATCTACCTTCACCGTAGATTTAAATCTGCAATTAACAAGCAAAAATAGGTTTTAAACCACATCGAACAGACGCTTGCAGGCGTTTTAGTCTGCCATGCAGCTTAATTATTTAAGACCCAAGCCGAGATATGATGCTAAATATGCGGAGAGAATAAATGTCATCGAATCTGATGAGATGGTGACCAGAATTTATGTAGAACATGATTTTCAAACTATTTCGGAAGCAACGATGACATCTGCTCTTGATTTGTCTCTGCTTGTGGCCTTGTTAATGGCAATTCTATTCATTGCATTATGCATGTGAATGGAGTGTGTCATTGGAACCTTGTGAATTTTTCATAGAAGTCTACATTAAAGCAGCTTTTGCCATAGAAAAAGTTTTTATGGGAAAACCTATTTTGCATGGGGTGAAATAAAAAGAGAGTTTTAATCTAATTATATGTGAAAATTACTCTTAAAACAAAAAAAAAGTTTAAAAACATTTAATTTCCTAAAATGAAAACCGAAACTTTTGCTTTAAACATCATCCCCTCATAAAATCATTCTTTGAACTTTAAATTTAACACAAAAAATTTATGAAACTAGCTTGATTTGGTGCTAAATTCTGAAGATGGAGGAGACTTATCAGATTTCATAACGAATGGAGAGTGGTATCTCATAGGTAAATTGTGAAATTGTGTAGAAAATGTTGGATGTGGATACAAAAAAATGCTGGCAAAGCACTGGCAATTAAAAATTCATCAGAAGAAAACGTTTAGTCCTATATCGTCTGAGGGATAAGTTTTAAAATATCATCAAGGGATCACAAATAATGATATTCCAGTTTTATGCTTCCCACGACCATCCTCTTATTCCTTGTCTGCAAAAAATCAGAACTACTGTATCCAACTCAAAGTTGCGGAATTTCAACGTACTCGTTTGCGGTGAAGCCCATAGTTGGTTTACAAAATATGTCACTTCTAAATGAATTTTTGATTGGCAACCCAGGAAAAAGTAATCCCAGAATTTTTATGTACAACATGAAACAAAAAAACCAGTGCTTTGCAGTCATGGGGAATTTTCACAGGAAGTGTCACGTTGCGTAATTGGTTTCAAAAGTTTTAATGGGGGTTTAAAAGCTAAAAGTTTTAAAGGTGAAACCTTCAAATTGTTCAAAAGCTTGAGTTTAAAATTGTTGCATTTTCACGAGAACTGGGTTAAAAGATTTTATGAAACACTATGAATGAGTTTTCAAATTTAAAGTTTTAAGCTTTCAGTTGGTTTACAACTTTTTTGTTGAAGCTTTTTACTAACGCTTTACAAGTGTAATTCCAAAAACCGGAGTTTTTCTACAAATTTTTTTATACTTTGTAAGCTCCAGAAGCTTTAAGAAGCAAAAACAATGAAGCTTTAATTTTTATAAAACATATAGAACTAAAATGATCCAATTTCCATGTTGCGCATCCTGCGAACGATACCCATCAAGCATAAAAACCTTTGACCATTAACTCCGGATGTATGCTAACTTTTTACGTTCATTTTTACCACACAGGAATGCCTGGAAAGAAAAACACAATTGTTTATCAATGTTGTCCCGAGCCGTACGTGGATGTTACATTTACGATACAAATACGACGACGAACGCTTTATTATTTTTTTAATTTGATCGTACCATGTGTCTTAATTTCATCAATGGCTCTACTAGGATTTACATTACCTCCGGATTCGGGTGAAAAGCTTACGTTAGGTAAATATTGAAGTTTCCCCTTAGTGTTACTATACTGTTTATCTTCAAATTAAATTAATCATTGAACTGTTCTAACCTTGATGCAATTTGATGAGTCGTTCATTCAAACGAATCTGAGAAATTCCTTGAATACACATCGAATGACGAACATTCCACTTCAACAAATATTAACATTGAATTACCTTTTTATATTTTTCCTCATGAAATTATGGCAATTTTTTAAACGCGGTTATGATATAAATGATATCAAAATGGGGTGGAACCTTTACAGGCGTTACAATTCTACTGTCGTTAACCGTATTTTTAAACTTAGTGGCCGAATCAATGCCCACAACATCCGATGCTGTTCCTCTGATAGGTATTGTGGCGCAAAAAACCAAAATCAAACTTTGTTTAGCTCTTAGAAAATGACATGATTTGATCTTAAACTAGTATCGGGCGAAATGTTTCCTTTTACAATTAAAATGCATTTAGTTTTTCCTTTTGATTTTTTTGTCAATAACACGGTCATTCATTGGACGTTCTAATTTGACCTCGTAGAACTTGACGTTCCATTAAGTTTGTTAAAATTAAAACGTTCCATTACAGTGGCCATCAATGTGATTATAGTGTGTGTAGAATATTTCATTTTGTAACAAGATGTCTGGATTTGAAAAATGACCAGTACTATATACAGCATTGACTATATAGGGCCTTTCCACTACGTGATGATTTTATGGAGAGTTTTCTTGTTTTGTGTTCTAACCTGACTTAACAGCCAAAGACAAGCGGCAAAGTGGCTGTCATGTCGTACTTTGTGAACGTGACCTCCGGGCTTGAAGTTTCCATGGAGAATTTATTGGTTTCAATGAAAAATTGTTACGAGAATCCATCAAGCACGCCGAAGCATTTTCGAACTTTGATATTGTTGTAGTTCTCTAATTTTTGACACTATTTCACTTGGAGGTCATTTTCTAATTGAATCAAATTGTTTTCGATGGCTTTTCATGAACCAAAAAGATTTTTAAGTCAAATTTAGTTTGAATGACTTGAATTAATGGCTAAATTCCAAATCGAAACAAAAGAAACATGTTTTTTCTATCTCGGAAGTTATGTGAAATCGAAAAGCGATTTTATGAATTGAGTTTTGAAACTTTTTATTTGCACATTTCTTGACGATTGCACCGATACTTTTGTTATCTCAAAAGCGCATCGAAACAATTTTTATTGCATCGAAAAGAACGTTTGCAGGAAATTGAAAAAGTTGACGTGAAAAGCATCTTCGGGGTTTCCAGCATCATAATTGAAGTGTTTTTATTTTTTTGCGACAGAAAATTAATCAAACATACGACTACATAACTCTTTATAGGGGTCACAATTCTTCTATCGCTTACCGTATTTCTCAACTTAGTGGCTGAGACCTTACCACAAGTGTCTGATGCAATTCCCTTGTTAGGTACAAATCAGAATAAAGTTTCTGTTCTAACTCTTTATAATGTTATAATATATCATTTTTATTATCGTTTATGTTCTTTCATTGTTATCTCATGTTCAATTGGTTGACTTTTTGATTGTTCTACATTTCTCTTTTAAAATTTTAACAAAACTCGCAGAGTTCATTTAAACTGTTTTCATCCACTTTTTGGAAGAAAATTCGATTATGAACGTTTCTTGTTTACGAGTTTTATTTTTATACAATAATCTTGATGTTATCATAAACGCTTTTTTAAAAATGTGGTTAAACGCTGTTATATTGAGAAACCGATGATCCGAAACTCTTTTGGTTTTAAAACAAAATAATCTTTTTAAATTGCCTATTGTTCCGTTTTAAAACAAACGAAAGTTACAGAAATGAAAACTTTTAAATAACCAGAAACCATCATGAATTGTTTTCTTCATTCTATTTACCCTAAAATATACTAATCAAAAACACGTTTTACATTAAATGTTTAATAGTCTTCCATCACAAACCGGGGTTGTCCATAAATAATGTCACCGAACTTTTGTGGACAACTTTGTTAACATTTCAAACACTTTAAACACTAAGAAGATTTCGCTTTAAATTCAGTTTCCAAGAATGAAGGATTCAATTTTAAGAAAAAAATAACTCAAACTAAAAAAACAAGCATCTCTAAACTGTGATTTATAACGAAGCCATTTTAATATTTAACATGACAAAACAGGAAATCTCGGGAAAAGTTGTGAAGAGAACGACGGAAGCGAGACATAATTCATAAGTTTTCTGAGAAAGTGTTTCATTTTCAGAAGTCACAATTCTGCTGTCTCAAACAGTTTTCTCCCTGTTGGTCGCTAACCATATCACGAAAACTTCGGAAGCCGTGCCTCTTCTAGGTAGACAATCGCTAAACACAAAACACATTAACAGCACATAAAACTAAGATGCAACATAGATTATACTCCAAATTCTATCAATCTCTCATTAGCAGCAAAGAAACCAAATTCAGGGAACTTTTATTACACAGCTGAATGACAAAAGAAAAGGAAACACAAATTATCATAAACACCACTTCAAATGCATTCTATCTTCTCTCCACAAAAGTTTCTTTCACTAGATTCAGATCAATTAACACCGTCTTGTTCACCTTTTCATGCAAATTGTTCACAAGTTTCTTCGACTACACGAAAAGCTTAAAAGTCAGACTAAACAAAAAAGAATTTAGAAGTTTATTAAAAAAAGAAAAAAACATAAAAATTGCATGGTTTTTGTTATAAAGCAATGTGAAGTACGCTGTAAATCATGAAACCTTCACTGGATAAATGTAATCGGGTTTGTTCACGTTAAATGTAACGATAAAAGAAGATTTTTAAATCAACCGAAGAATGCTTTCATTGGATTCTTGATTTTAATCTGTCCATAAAGATGTAAAAAGCGGAAAATCATGCTAAGGCATTTCTTTTCATAAAAATATTCGAGAGCTTTGAAGCTTTTATCGTTAGGTACAACGTGAACAACCTTACCTGTTGCACCAAAAATATGAATCGAAAGAAGTCAATTTTTCATCTTTCCGCTAAACTTGAATTGAAGAAAACATTTAATGATGGTTAAAAGTTTAAATTTCGCCCGTTAAATTGTTGAGTTCACACGCTTTCTTGTGAACAAGCCCTAAAGCTTCAGTTTAGTTCCAACTATTTATTCTAATGTTTCGTTTCATATCATTACTCATTGACTTTTAGTTATTCTTAACACTTTAGTTCGCTCATAATGTTATTTTCAGTTTGTGTTAAAGGGTTTGCCGGATTGTTGTTCAACAAGTTTTAATTTTTTGGAACTCGTGAAGTGTTCTGCACTAACTTGATGCTTAAATCCTTGACGAACACAGTTCCACAGCTTCTGCATCTATCCTCAAAACGCTTCTTTACCAAATCCCTGTTTATTGAGTTTGAACAACATTCCAAACATTTAAATATTCAAAAATTAAAGATTTTACAAGATTTCAATTCCTAAAGCCGACAATATTGCCAAAAGAGCTAAAAATCTTGAACTGATTTAATCGACAGTTTAGTTGAGATTTTCAGTTTTTGTCATGTTTAATTAAACAAAACGTAAATAAATTATGTTAAAACAAACCCTGCAGGAATGTCCACCGCTTTGATGCCCTAGCAAAAACATCAAATGTTAAAAAAACACTCAAATAACTTCAAGAAATCTTGAAACTTACTAATCTATCTTTATTATTTGGGTTTGGTTCAAATCACTTTCTCTAGCGTTGATTCAGCTTTAAGGTTGTAAGCTTTGTAGAAACTTAACTTTGATACTTTTGAACTACAAAATTCAAAGCAAATTACTACAAACAAAAAGCGACAAGCCCACTGAATCTTCCCTAAAGTCTATTTCACTATTTGTCTATCTATCTAACTTCAAATTTGATTTTATTTTCAATTAAACAAAATAAAATGCCATTAGAAAATTTAATAATTAACTTAACCTTAATTAAAATAGTCAAACAAAAGTCAAAACTTTAGCTAATGAAACTAAATACTGAATAAATACAAAGTCATTTAACTCCGTGTGAAAACTCTTTTTAAAGTTAATCTTTCCTTTCCTATGTGAGAATAAATATTAAAGTGTTTAAAGAAAAATTAGTTGATGAATAAGAAAATTGGAATCAATCATTGAAAGCACAAGTAGAATCAAGCAACGGTTTCACAAAAGCCTTGAATGTCTGACTGTAGTTTTTGTTTAGTTGACGAAATAGAGAATCGATGATATCGGTTATTGCATGATTTATATTAGAGAATTTAATTTAGAATGATAGGGATAGCAGGAATGTTCACGGAGTTCGTCAAAAAAATTCAATTTTAATGCAGCAATGTTTCTGATTAAACTACGAAACTATTTTTTGTGACTTATTCCACGAACATTCCCAAGCCGATCGTTCAAAAATTAATCAAAAAGCCTTTGATTGAGACTTTTAGATTGATGACTTTGAATTCGTATGTTCCCTTGTTGATGTCGTCAGTCAAACATTGGCGATTGTGTTAATAAGTGTGGCTTGCATGTGATTTTAAATGGATTAATTTTCAGTTTTACGCGAGAGTAGTGTAAAAACAAATTAATGGCTTGCTGTACAAATAATTGTTATTTTATTTTTCTGTTCCACTTTTTATTTGACAACAAACATTAAGTAACAAGTCCCGGAACAACAATGACTGACATTTTTTTATCTCTTTCTCCATTATTTCCCACGAAAAACTAAAAAATCAATTAAACTGTGAAGGTACATATTTCAATTGTATCATGTTCATGGTTGCATCGTCAGTAGTGTTGACAGTAGTTGTTTTGAATTATCATCATCGAACGGCTGACATTCACGAGATGCCACAATGGGTGAATAACTTTTGATCATGGATGCAAGGCGTGTGTCATGGACGATGTCATTGAAAGGGTTTTCGAACATTGTTTTGTCTATCTGAATGTTACGTCACAATAGTCGAAGTTGGTACAGTCTTTTACTGATAGTAAACAAATTGGCTTGCATTTAACTAACGTTGAAAACTGGCTGCATTTGAAACTTAAAGTTTAACGAATGCTGCTAGTTTTTGATTATTTAAAAATACCGTTTAATCAGTTCAAATGCTGCC
Source organism: Belgica antarctica (assembly GCA_000775305.1). Classification (NCBI taxonomy): domain Eukaryota; kingdom Metazoa; phylum Arthropoda; class Insecta; order Diptera; family Chironomidae; genus Belgica; species Belgica antarctica. Next base: position 44,449 of record JPYR01000248.1, read on the forward strand.
AGTTTCAAAATTTCTGAAATGCTGTAAGTTTTTTATATTTTTTAAATACTGTCAGTCTATCTACAAATACTTTTATATTATACAAATGCTGTCAGTTTCTTTGCTGGTAAAAAATTACCCTCATGAAAACTCCCCCAAATTTCTTCACGAGACTGTAGTGTTCAAACGAATGACATCACCCACGAACGCACCCCCCAAAACACTCATTTTTCTCCAGTCACTAACACGTTTTTCAATTTATCTCCCTGAATCCCATCAATCTCTGCAGATAAAATGTGTTTTTCTGCAATGGCTGCCATGGATTTTACGCATGGGACGGCCGGGTAAAAAAATCACTAGGAAAACAATTATGCTTAGTAATCGAATGAAAGAGCTCGAGCTGAAAGAGCGTTCATCAAAATCACTGCTAGCTAATGTTCTAGATATTGACGACGACTTTCGTCATGTGAGTGGCATGACGGGTTCGACCACACAAATAGGGTCAACAGCGTAAGTTATCTCTCAACATTACCCTTTTTTATGTTACCAACTTTATAGCTCAGTTCCGAGCGTTTGCTATGATATTTTTCTGCCTTTTCTCCGGCTATGTAGAAAACCTTCATAAACATTTCCTTCTTTCCCTCAGATTCACCCGACCAACTACAATAGACGATCACAATTCGATATCAGGAGGTTGTACACATAAGGATCTTCATTACATTCTGAAAGAATTGCAATTTATTACAAATCGAATGAGAAAGGCAGACGAAGAAGCTGAGATAATCAGTGACTGGAAGTTCGCCGCAATGGTTGTTGATAGGTCATATATTTTTTACTACTTTTTATTGGTACTTTGATGACTGAGATATGATGTTATCTGAAATTATGACTGTCGGGGATTTCCACAGGAAATTGGGACGACTTCAATGTTTTATACGATTTTAAATGATTTGCTGATTGATTCTTGAATCTGATAACAGTTTTGGGGGATAAATTTGGTGGAATTGCTGCTAAATCTGACGTCTGTAAAACGTGTATACGACGCGGGATTCTAACGGTCCTGAAATTGAACTGAGAACAAAAGAAAAGCTCATCAAGACCTGTTTTCGAAAATTCGAAAAGAGATCGGCTTTTACGAACATAGAATCCTGACTGGACATAGAATCAAACTGAAAAAACTGGAAGTAGCACTTTTTTGGGCAGAGACGCGATCAGACTCTGTATGGGAAATGCAAAATTTGTCGCGTCTAGGTAAAAATTACTTCGAAAAGAAGCCCAAAGCTTTTAAAAGCTTCCACTTTATAGAAAGCTCCGCCAACGGCGCTGTTGGTCAGATAACTGTCGTGAAAATCTTGCGTCGTATACTCTGTAAAACCTAGATTTTAGTTGATGAATCCACTGATCAACTAATGTTCAAGCACAGATTTCAGTTGATATTAGTGGTTTTTAGAAAAGTCAAAGTGATCTCAAGCACTACTTTTTTAAATAGTTTTTAACTTTATGTCGTTTGGCTGTATATTTCAGTCGAAAAGCTTTCTGATTCAGATTGAGGTTATGTTTAAACCTTGAAGTTTCAGGACATCCCCGATCAAGTCAATCTAGCCACCCCAAAAACATTTAACACGCCACATCCTGATCTCAATTCATTAATCGTTAATTTCTTTCAATCTTTGCAGATTTTGTCTATTCGTGTTTACGTTTTTTACAATAGTCGCTACAGTTACCGTGTTGCTGTCAGCCCCTCACATAATCGTTCAATAAGATTAAATTCTAGGTGAAACCAATTTAATCAAAGAATCCTAGGTGAATTGATGGATACACGTGACTTTGCAGTCGAGAGGTGTTTGTTCTATCACGACGATGAATTTCGATGAAAGTTTATCACGAAGGAAAATTTTAAAAACTGCCAATGAAATCATTCATATGATAGCATTACAGCATAAACAAAGGAACATATTTTACTATGACGATACATTACACACAAGCAGCAGCAGCGGACACAAAATAATAATGAATCATAATTAAAACCCGACAAAAAGCGACGATTTGATTTATCAGATTCCAGTTTAATTTAAAATTTTCGTTTTTAATTGATGTACGTAATTGGTATTAATGACCTTAACGAAAAAATGTGAGCGACTGCCCAACCCTACATCACGAACTGAACGTTAAAATACACACGGCAAAAGTTAATCGCATTAAATTATGTTTCGCGCGCGCAATTTCCGACGTAATGTTTAAAAAATGTTGAATGAACATAAATAAATCATCTATATCTAGATGGCTTCAAGCATAAAAACTACCATTATCAGTAATGAAATAAGCTCAAAAGCGAGACGAAGGACAATTATTGAATGATTGAGAGAAAAGAGTATTCATAAGAGAACTATAAATATTTTTCTGATAGTTTTTGATATAAATTTATGTCTTCTTGATGATGTGAACTATAAGAGTGATAGCTCGTTCGATAAGCGCTATTCAACGTTCTAATTTTACTTGAGTTTCCAACCCAATCGTAATACGCACACGTTTCTAATGCAAAAAATAGACAAGAACCTTTATTCAATACAGCGAAAACAGCACTGAAGTGTAACAGCCGTGTTCTCAGAAGTTCTAATAATAGAACTTCCAAGGACTTGCTGTTGACACGGCAAGTTGATATTCGCGAGAAGCCACGAGTTTTCAGACTGGCCTTGGTATCTGCAAAATGTGTTTTTGAACGGTACCGATACCAAGCCTAATTTAAACTTCACGTCAAAGTTACATCTGAATAAAATTGTGCCTGAAGTAGTGTTCTGCAAAGATTGCCAAGCACTCTGAAATCGGACTTGATGATTTGATTTTTGCTGAACATTCATTTCACATACGATTTCTTTCATTTGACTTTCCAATCAAACTTGATTTTAGCCATATCTTAATTGCTTGCAAAAACTACTCTGCAAAATTCATCTAACGAGACCAATTGAAAGAAGAAACTTTCGGAATGTTTTTGACTTTGTAAATCACATTAGAAAAATTATTTTTGTCGATTTGATTTTGTGGTATTTTAAGGGAAGCAAGATTGAATCTGTTATTGTAATTTCAATGAAAATTCATCATTTAAAGTAATTTAAAGCGATGAGCTGCTTGCAGTTTTTTCTTGGTAACTGAACGAAAGCTTTAATCTACTTGATTGGTATTGCAGTTGAAATTAAAATTGTTTTATCTTTAAACAAAAGTTTTGAATTTTTGTATTGAGATTCGATACATTGGATGAATTTTAGGATGATTCTAGCATTTTCAGCTGCAGCTGATTCAAAGATGAAAACTTCATTAAATTTCACTTTTAAAGAATAAATCTTGTCAACTTAAGAAATATAGCTAACTTTCAACGAGTGTCTTGAATTTGAAATAAAATTTAACACGAACGTTGAATTTAAGCTTGTTTCAACTTTTTTAATCATTTTTTAAAGACACTTATTTGCATTCAAAGATAAACGAACCTGAAATTGATTACTTATACTTCAAATCTCACTTAGACTAATTTTTGGTAGTTAAAAAAGTTAAGGCCACGTTGAACGTATCAGAGAAAGCAAGTAATGAACGGTTTTAATAATTGTTGAAAGAAAGAAATATTCCATAACGCCCCACCTTGAAGAAATATAATAAAACTGAAGCTTACAAAACTTACACACTGTCACACACAAATGAAATTGAATAAAAAACGTAAATCTAGTGAACGCAATGAAATATATTAAGTGTCATCGTTTTTTGAGAATTTCGTTAAGAAGCGATGATTTTAGAGTTTTGTCATATTGACGAATAGAAAGCACTTCAATGAGAAATTAAAAGAAAATATTTTAATGACTTTAAAAAGTGTATTAAAAATGATCTTTTAAGATCCACGAAATTATAGAAAAATTATATGAAATGAAACTATTTAAGGCAAAGTAAGAAATTTCATTAAAGTAAATGTTATTCTAGTAATTTTTAAAAAACCTAGGGATGAGTCATGAGAAATAGTTTATTTATCGTTGGGTCTTTAAATGATATAAATTACATGCAATTCTCAAAAGCTTATTGTGAAGCGACGGTGAGCTTAACCGGCATTCGGGAACGAGAGCTTTCGAGCCGTATTTTTAAGCTTACTACACTCTCTCAAAGACACAACTCACTCATAACTATTTAAAAAAATGAAATATATTTACCATTTGAAAAGAAAACGATCGTTCTGGGGCCAGCCTGTAAATGACGTTCCCCAACAGTCGACGACTTTCACGTCCCATTTTTCTCTTTTCATCACGAGCTTTCGATAAAGTTCCTTTGTGTGGAACTTCACTAAATCTATTCTTCCACGTTTCAAGGCTACGTCACTCACGAACGGCCCCACGAAGAACCGTGTCCCACCTGAATCAAAATAAATTGTTGCAATCTCCACACACACGATACTCGTAGAAATGTTTACGGACCACAGATCCTTTCTATTACATATATTCTCATGGATGTTAAAGCTCGAAAGCTCTCATTTTTGTGAATCCAACCAATAGATGTGTATGATTTTCATTCACTTCCACGATTTGTTCTTTAAGAATTCTGAGGGTTTTTGTCTCACTCTCTTTATGTCAAATTGACATTCTCCAAGGAAAAAGTAAACCTATCGGTGTTAGAATGCTCGAAATGCACAAAAATTGATAATGTTGAAGTGAACTTTTAGATTATTTTATTTTATCAATGATGAAAGTGAAGAGAATCCTAAAAGTATTACTTACAATAAATGAAAGGAGTTTTCACATTGTGAATAATTAGCAACAATTTTATATTCAAATATGATGACAAACTATCATCTTTTCCTTTGAAAAGAAAGAAACTCTTTTAAATAATGTTAAATTGACGAAATTTTGAATTCTTATCACGAGTCCTTTACAAGAATGACAAAGAAAAAGCAAACTGCAACCACTACACACAAACGAGAGCAGAAAATTTCAAATTTTTCTTGAAATGTATTTCCAAACCTTTTAGTAGACTTTTACATTAAAAATCGCACGGATTTCCCACCGAGTTGTGTTTCTTAAAAAGAGAAATTAATAAATTTGAGATTAAAAAGGATTTTATAAATTAAAGAAAATGAATTAAAGTCTGAAATAAATGAAATTGATTATTTTTAAATTACTTAATCCATAGAATAAAAGTTGATTTACATGTGATCAATTTTCCAGCATAAATAAGAAATTTGGTGGAAAGACAATTTGTAAGATTTTTCGGCATTTTACAAGCTGCCGTGTGCCATCAAAACTGTACTGATGTTTTGTACTTCTCCACATACGAATCGACTCAATGAGAAGAAGTTCTCATGTAAATTAACTTTTATACAAGTTACGACGCATGGTAAATAGTATCTATTTACTATGAAATTAAATAAAAGAAATTGATGATTAAAGAAATATTTTTTAAATTCATGTTAAATGAAGGTACTTAAAAGAAATATAAAATATAAATATTCCATATTGGATGTTAAAAAGAGATACTAAACCAAAGGAATCAAAAATATTTATTCGTCCTTCCTGATTTC
>JPYR01000248.1:50003-63963 GCA_000775305.1 Belgica antarctica
ACTTTGGCGGTCAATCAACCGATAAAAATTTCTTTAAAGATTGATGAAATGTTGAGAAAGTTTTCTGTGAGAGTGTTTTATTAATGGACGAGTAGAGACAAGTGTTCCAGAACAAATTATTAGAATACAAAACTTCTGAAACGGATTAACGGATTAAATCGGAATGTATGCAATTCGAATGTTCCCATTTTGAACTTGTCTCATATTATTATTCGAAAGTTTTATATCCAAAATTTCACGTGCAAAGTTAAAAACTAAATAAAATTATGTTCAAAACCTTGCAAACATTCTTGTTTCAGTTTAATTTCGTTTAATTTCAAAAACTTAATTCACCCATTATTAAAACACTCATGCTAGCTCCTAAAATCTTCTTCTTAACAATGCAAAAACATAATTGCCCGACACTCGGGTCGTAAATTATCCTGGCTTGTTTTCTGCATTTCAAAGGTGTAGAAATTCTCAAAACAGTAAATTCGCAAGTCAGACAAGAAGTTAAGCAACAATAATTTTATGTGAAGATAAGACTAGATGTCTTCATTTAGGCAGCATTAGTCGTTCCGAAGCATGGCCCAGGAATTTTTATGTTGTCAAAGTTATCTTTACATCGTAAATCTCCCTGATGATTATCAATTTATTACACGACATTGACTTCGAGTAGGTTCTCAGAAGATGTTATGCATCCACCTAATTACAACTTATCCCAATAAATCTCAAGACCGAAGATCAACAAAACTTTCCAAATATTTACAAAGACCGCCCAAGTTCATCGGCCACGCTCGACCTTCTGGCTTCCAAGAAATTTCGTCTGCAAAAGGCTATAAATCATTTCATCCGTTTCTGTTGCGCCGTACCTCAGTTGAAAAAGAGACAAAAATCGATAAAGACCAAAAGGAATTAAGACACTCAACTGAAGTAGTGAATTGCTGCTAGTTTTCTTCACTTACAATCAAATATTCAAGGGAAATTTATTTGCAATCGTCGCTATTATTGAAAAAAGAAAATCGTTTTAGGAAAATTAATGAAAAACGTCTTCAGCACTCGAAGACAGAAAAAGTTGTTGCGAAAGTTTCATTGAAGATAATTTAAATATAAGAATGTGGAATTGATAGAAATAATAATTTTGGTTAGATTGAAATCTCATTGACTTAAATGTTTGATTAAATCAGAGGATGAGAGACAATTTTATGGAAATTATTGAATTTTTCAAAAGTTTAGCATAGAATTTTTTGGAAATATTTCTTATTGTCCTTGGAGGAATCCGCTGAAGAGCAGAAGTTTAATTTGCATAATCTCAGAATCGTAATTCTTACAGAATGGATTGAAAAGTTGAATTTCAGTATCAAAGAAAAATTCTTTTTCTCAATCGGGAGCTTTTGCAAATTCAACAGACTCACTCCATCTCATCACTCCTCTGAGTTGCCACTCGAAGGCGGCGAACGCGAGATAAAATTCGGAGGAAGTGTAAATTACACGTCACTTGCTAGATGATTTATTCGAATGCATCGGAACTTTTTCAAAAATCTCACCCACTCACTCTCACAAACTCCATGTAGGGGAAAATAAAGAAGAGTTTTTTTAGTGTTCTATGAAATGCGCAGGAATGAAGGCTCATAAGTTTGTTATGGAATTTTAATTTTTTATATAAAATGAATAAAAAAGAAGTGGATGCAAGTTAACTGAAAATAAATTGCAATTGACAGAAAGTAAATGAATTAAAACGATAAGAGAAAATTTCTTTGTGTTCACACGATACAAAAAAAAAATGTTTAAGATGATGATGAAAAAACGAAATAAAAAACTTAGAAAATTTGAAATTAAGTTTTTGTTCTTTTAACACTTCTTAAGGCATCAAGTGCAGCCTGCAAGATAATCATCACTTCCGATAAAAAAGTCATCACGTTTTAATTTGACGTTCAAATTTATTTCTTTTCTTTTGATCCCTTTCTGTTAAGAAGGAATTCCCGTCAATTCAGTCGCGAACTTGTCAACCAGTTGTCTCATGTCCTCATAAGGCGTGTGTTCAGCTGCCAGCAGAGTTTCTCTCAGCAAAACTGTCGTCTTAAGTGATTTTGAGTTCACCCAGATCCGGCCGTTGATCCCAGCTGCTATCTCGAAAGAAGTTTCTTTTGAAAGCAAGTGTAGAAGCATGCATTTCTCGTTGAGAATCTTGCGAACAAGGTTGATGCTGCATGGGAACATTAAGCCGTCATCTCCAAGCTGTCCAAGCTTTCCTTTCTTGCCGGTGGAGTCAACGCAAACAAGCTCTGGCTCGAGATCAGGGTTCGCTAGCACGACTTTGCAGTAAACGAGTTCCCCGACATTCACTTCCGGTCGGTTCTTCTTTGTGGCTCCTTCGAAGGCGAGGTATGAGAGAGCTAAAACAGAAGACATTGGTAGTAATCAAAGTACAGGACACTGTCGGTATGAAGCTAAAAACTTTGTTGAATTCCGAGACCGCACTGGTAAATCAAAAAAAAATTCTTGTAAAAGCAGAAATCCCTGTCATTGCTCTCACTCTAATGTAATGGGACATCAGTGTCTCAACCAACCTGCTGGCTCTGATGAATTGATGTCAACCCAAAACAAATCCATCGTCTTCGTCTGCACAACTCCAATGACGGAATCATTCTTGGCAGGAATGTAGCGCTTCTGGTAACTGTCGACGTAATAAATGTTCGGCTTCCGTCTGCAAAGCATGCCGCCTTTAGTCACTGTCGGTATGAAGCTCTCGTCTGTGTTTGCGGTGATGTTGCATCTAAAATTCAATTTATTTTCTTTTAAAATAACACAAAAACGCTGTGAAATTCCTTCAAACCTGAGTCCGTTGCCTAGAACTATCTTGTTTTTGTCTGACGCGAGCTCCATGATGCTGCTCAGCGCTTCACCAGGCAGTACGACGTCTCCAACTACTAATTCCATGGCGTTTTAATTAATTTTGTTGGTAACTCCGGTTTGTTTACAAAATATCGCGTGGTTATGAGGGTTCGGCGATGTTTTTTCTATGAATCGCTGATGAAACTGTTTTGATCACGAAATTACACAAAATAATTAAATTATGGAAGAGACAGACGCTGCAGACCTTCAGGAAGAGGCAGGACCCATTCCAGAGATCAAGTACGAGTGTAAGTCGGTGAATCCAACTCGATTTCAATTTTCTGACTCAGATTTCACTTTCAGATCTAGATCACACCGCCGATGTTCAACTTCATGCAGTTGGTGCCAGTCTTGAAGAAGCTTTCGAGCAAGTCGCAATGGCGATGTTTGGATACATGACAGAGCTTGACACCGTGGAAATCCTCGAGAAACACGAGATTTCAGCGCAGTCAGAAGATCTCGATGGTCTTCTCTACCGGTTCCTCGATGAACTGCTGTTCCTGTTCTCCGCCGACCCGTACATCATCTGCAAGAAGCTCAGGATCACCGAGCTGAACCTGGAGACGTTCACAATCAAGTGCATTTGCTATGGAGAACCTTTTGACCTTGGCAAGCATCCTCAAGGAACAGAGGTCAAGGCAATCACATACTCCGCCATGCAAATTCTTCAGAACGAAGCCGAAGGCAAAGTTGACGTGTTCGTTATCATTGACATTTGAGAATCGAATAAAAGTCTAGGACAAAGTTTTATTTTTATCGAATAATCTTTGAGAATTTTCGTTTATTTCTTTTTCCAATTTCAAGACATTCAACAACAATTGCGTCAACTGTAGCGAGCTTCTAGCTTCTGTCTTTAAAATATAATTAAGGAATCCTTATTTGAGAACGATATTTCAGAAATATCCTTAACTAGAGATAAATTTTGTTTGCTTCGTGCTTCAAGGTGTCTCCATCCGATCCACTCGACACGGCGCCGGTCATGATTTGAAAGTTAGAAATGCAGATTAATCAATTAACATTTCCGGCGAAGCTGGGATGTTAGCGATGGATGTGCAACAGCTGGGAATTAACTTAGGCGTGTGGGTTGCGGAACTTCTCTCCGGAGAACTTGGCGGCACTGCCGAGCTCCTCCTCGATACGCAAGATCTGGTTGTACTTGCACAATCGCTCGGAACGGCATGGAGCACCAGTCTTGATTTGACCGGTCGACAATCCGACGACCAAGTCAGCAATGAAGGAATCTTCAGTCTCGCCGGAGCGATGCGACACCATAGTGCCCCAGCCGTTCTTCTTGGCCAACAAGTGGGCGTCGATGGATTCGGTGACTGATCCGATTTGGTTGACCTTCAGCAACAAGCAGTTGCAGGCCTTCTTCTCGACGGCGGTTTGGATGCGAATTGGGTTGGTGACAGTCAAGTCATCACCGACGATTTGGATTCCGGCGCGGGCGTTGAGCTTGGTCCATGCTTCCCAGTCATCCTGGTCGAACGGATCTTCAATGGAGACGATTGGGAAGTCCTTGATGAATTCGACGTAAAGATCTCCTAATTTGTCGGATGACAAGTTGCGGGACTTGTCTTTCTTGGTGTCCTTCTTGTAGAGATCGTATGTGCCGTCTTCGTCCATGAACTCGGAGGCAGCGACGTCCATTCCGATCTTGATCTTTCCGGTGTATCCGGCCTTCTCGATGGCGTCAACAATCAATTGCAATCCATCGCGGTTGTCCAAGATGTTGGGGGCGAAGCCACCCTCGTCACCGACGGCGGTTGCGTCCTTTCCGAACTTCTGTTGGATGACCTTGGCCAAGTGGTGGTAGGTTTCAACTCCCATCTTCATGGCTTCGGTGAAAGACTTGGCTCCAATTGGCAAAAGCATAAACTCTTGCATGGCCAACATGTTACCGGCATGTTCACCACCGTTGATAACGTTGAAAGCTGGGACTGGAAGCCAGATGTCCTTGTTTCCGGCCAAGTCAGCGATGTGACGGTACAATGGAACGCCTTTCTTGGCGGCTCCAGCCTTGCAGATGGCCAAGGAGACTCCCAAAATAGCGTTGGCACCGAACTTGTTCTTGTTTGGGGTTCCGTCAAGCTTGATCATCAATTCATCAATCTAAAACGAAGAGAAATTCCGTCATTGAAATTTTGCGTCATGAACTTGAAATTAAGCGCAATTGACTCACCTCCTTCTGCTTGGTTTCGCACAAGCTGGAGGCGATGACTGCTGGTCCCAAAGTGTCGTTGACGTGAGCAACGGCCTTCAAAACACCCTTTCCCATCCAGTTGGCGGCTTCCTTGTCGCGCAACTCAAGGGCCTCATGGATGCCAGTGGAAGCACCGGATGGCACGGCAGCGCGGAACAATCCCAAGTCGGTGGTGAGATCAACTTCAACGGTTGGGTTACCGCGGGAGTCGAAGATTTGACGGGCTTTGATACTCTTGACAGGCATTTTGGAGCTGAAAATAGATGGAAAATGTGATAATACGAGGCGTCAACAACTAGTCTAATAAAATAAGCCGAGAATTGAATGTCAAGAGAACAACTCGCGTGCCAATGAACGAGAAGTGAAAATCTATCGCGATTATGTAACATTTATTTTGGTTTATTTCTTACATGATGCTTCTTATCATAGGGCTAATAAATGCGATTCAATGACGTAGAGGTGAAATGAAAGAGAGAATGCCGGATATGGTCTGCCTGATGGGCGAAAAAGAAGAATTTTCACAGTCAACCTTGAAGGACCTTGAAACCACTCGAATAAAGGGGTTATCACTTTTCACTTTCAAACGCGTTGGGTGATCACTAACGCGTATTGGAGGCCTGATTGGCAGTAAATAAGCCGCTAAATTGAACTAAGTGATGCAAGTAGTCGACAATGTAGCGAAAGCTGAACTCGACTGAGAAGGAAAAGCCAAAAGAAAACGTCGCGCGATGGGGAAAATATTTTCTTCGAGACGCTTTTCGAATGATTTGCTAGTGCAAAAACACCGGATCGATGCGAATCGATTTGCAAATTCAAGCCGGCAACGTTTGCACTTTTGTTTGATGTAATGGAGACGAACTGAGACACCGAATCAAAAAATCAATTTATGAAAAATATTTTTTCCAACTTGAAATCGCAATGAAATTCCAATTGTTGGCCGGGTTTGTCAATCAGAATCGCTTCCTTGTTGATTTAAATTCAATTCCAGCGTTTAATTGATTCGTTATTAATCAAATCTACTCACTTTTCACTTGGGTTAATCAAATCGGCTTGAACGATACTGAAATCGACGAGTGAATGAGATTGCACAGCAGAGTTTCTATTGAAATGTTTTTTAGTTGCGCACGGAATGTTGTCGTCTCGCTCGCTCTTTCGAACTTCAAATGCCCTTCAAGCTCTCCCATGTTAAAACAATTGAGCTTAAATTCACTTTTCTTTCTTTCCTTGTCTTAACCAAGCATTCACAAGCATAAATTAACATTAAAACAAAATCAAAAACATGAAATCGCTCAACACTTTTTAACGGTTTTATTTTCAAAATCGATTCCGGAAACATAAGAAGTCTGTATCCATCTCCCGCGCTATGGCCCGGGACAAATGCAACACTGGCTAAACTCAGCACACATCTGTGGACGTGGTGCACAAGAATCTTCAGCCAGATCATCTCATCTTCGAGAGTCGTTACAGCCCTCGATGCACTTGCGGTTTAAATCCACTGTGCCTTTAGATCCGCCATTATTCGAATAAATAAAACAATCATCGTCAATGTGGAAATACAAGTGGAAATTATTGAGAAGGCAAAAAAAAAGTAGATATTTTTGTTTTGTAAATAAAACATCGCCGAACATCGAATTTAACGGCTCAAAAAACATCGCAAGCATTCAATATACTTTAAATTTAATTCTACAGAAAATAAATGCTAGAAGCGTCTTAAATTGCAGTTCAGTAGCTGGAGTTGCTTAGAAACCAACTTAAAAACGTCGGCAAATTGAACGTTTGGCCAGAGAGCTTGAAATTTAGTGAAAATGGTGAACCAGAAGAATAAAGCGCGAAGTTCTGATCAACATCAACAAATTCCGAAGCCTTCGAATGATGTCTTTGACGACCACATGGATGTTTCTGAGGACGAAGAAGGTTGGTAGCGTCTTATTCGCGTTAGATTCAGTGATTTTAACTTGCATTCTTCAGGCGGAACTCACATCGCAGGAATTTACATCCCACCGCCGGTAAAAGCGTACTGCTCAACAGAAAGCAAAGGCCCGCGACTGGTGATTCGCTACATCGAGAACACAAACTTCAAGAGTTATGCAAACACAGTCCGCGTTGGACCGTTCCATCACGTAAATTCGAAGTTCACTGCGATCTTTCTTTGTTTTCACGAATTTCAATTTTAGAGATTCTCAGCAGTCATAGGACCGAATGGAAGCGGCAAGAGCAATGTCATCGATTCCATGTTGTTTGTGTTTGGCTACCGAGCCCAACAGATCAGATCCAAGAAACTCTCCGTGTTGATTCACAACTCCTCGAAATATCCGAACGTAAACAGCTGCAAAGTCGCCGTGCACTTCCAGCAAATCGTAGATAAAGAAGACGGCACATTCGCCTTCATCGAAAATACAGAGATCATCATCGCTCGAACGGCGTTCAGAAACAACAGCTCGTTCTATTCGGTGAATGGCCGAGAAGTCAAGTTTAAGGAAGTCGCAGTCATCCTCAACGAACACAACATCGACTTGTTGCACAACCGTTTCCTCATCTTGCAAGGTGAGGTCGAGTCGATCGCAATGATGAAACCGAAGGTGATCAATCCAGGTGACAAAGGCCTGCTGGAGTACCTTGAAGACATCATCGGAACTGAACGCTATAAGAAACCTCTGTTCCAGATCAACGAGCGCTTGGAAAAATTGAACGACGAGCGAACTGAAAAGCACAATCGGTGCCGACTCGCTGAGCGTGAAATGAAGGACTTGGAACTGCCGATGAGTCAGGCTGTGGACTATCTCAAACTCGAAAACAAAAAGTTCCAAGCTAAGAATCTCCATCTTCAGCTGTACATTCACCTGAAAAAGAAACAAATCGAAGGTTTGCATACCGACAGAGAAGACGCGGACAACGCACTCAAGGAACATGACGCAAATTTCGAAGAAAGCAAGAAGCAGCGCTTAGAAAAGGAGAAAATCATCGCAGAAGATATGAAAAAGCATGAAGAACTGCTTGGAAAAGTCGATGAGTGTAAGTCTTTGGAAGCCAAAGCTCGTGGTAGTCACCAGAAAGTAGACGCAAAGATGAAAGCAACGAATGTTCGCCGCAAGGATCTCAAAAAGCAGATCGAGGCTGACGAAAAGAAGCTCGAGGATTTGAAGAAGCTGCCGGAGAAGAACAAGCAAGAAATTGACGAAAGCAAAAAAATTATTGAAAAACAGACAACCGAGAAGACGGCGCTAGAAGCGACTCTAGCTGAGAACATCAAGACACTCGTGAAAGACACCAAGCCATTCCAAGACGAGAAGGAACCGCTTGAAAAGGAGCTTGGAACGCTGAAAGCTGCGCTTGACAAGCTGAAAGCCGATTACTCCGAAGCCGAAAAGGAGCTCGAAATCATACAGAAAGACGAAACCACCGAAAGCCGCAAGTACGAGTCGCTGAGACACTCGCTTGAAGAAATCAAGAAGCAGCTCGACGAAAAGCAAAAGCTTTTCCAAGAATCTCAAGCTTCGATTCCGGACATGAAACGACAACTTGGTGAAAAGCAACAAGAAGTTCAGGGTCTGCAGAAACAGGAAGCTGAGTGTGAAAATGATTTGAGAAAAACTCGTTCAAAACTCGAAGAAAACCGAACGAACATGCAAGCTGCTCAGTCCAACAACCGAGTTCTCAACGCTTTGATGAAAGAGCGACAAAAAGGCAAAATTCCCGGAATATTGGGTCGTCTTGGAGATCTTGGTGGCATCGACGCGAAATACGACGTCGCAATCTCCACTTGCTGCGGGCGACTCGACAACATCGTCGTTGAAGATGTCCAAACGGCCCAAACTTGCATCCAGTTCTTGAAAGACAACAACATCGGTCGTGCAACCTTCATCGCCTTGGACAAAGTTCAAAATTTCATCAATGATTGCAACAGAAAGCAGCAATAGTGAGTTTTTAATACAACTTTTTGTTCAACTTTGTTGAAAAAAATTACTTTTAGTCCTCAAAACGTTCCTCGACTCTTCGACCTGGTTCGCGTTGAAGATAACCGCGTTCTCCCAGCTTTCTACTACGGATTATTCGAAACCCTGGTTGCCAACAACATGGAGCAAGCACGAGAAATCGCTTACGGTCAACGGCGATACAGAGTCGTCACCCTTGGCGGTGATCTCATCGAACTCTCAGGAACCATGAGCGGTGGTGGACGACAGCAGCTGAAAGGACGAATGGGGCAGAAAGTCCAGACTAAGACCGCAAATACGCGCAACTCGATGTCACAAGGCGAAATTGACAATCTTGCTCAAATCGCTCAGAACATCCAAGAACGTATCAACGACGTTAGACACCGGCAAGGCACACTTGAAGAAGAAATCAAGAGTCTTACAGTCACTATTCGTCAAAAGGAACAGGAAGTTCAAAGAGTGCAAGTGCAAATTAAGAGCTTTGGCGAACAAATCCCGCGTCTGGAAGATCAATTGGCCAAGCAGAAGAAACGAGCCGACTCTACAAAGTCTGACCCAGCAAAAACAGCGGCACTCGAAGAGAAGGTTAATGATTGCAAAATCAGCTTCCAGACTAAGGAAGACGAAGTTGAGCAAATACAAATTAAGGTCAAAGCTCTTAATCAGCAGATCAAAGAAATCTCCGACAAAAAAGTTAGGGACTTCAAGGTGAAAATCGAGAAGATCGGCAAACAGATTGACAAACTGACTTCGAACATCAACAAACTTAACGTTGAGATCAACACCACCGATCGAAACATCGAGAAAGCAGAAGAACGCATCGGGAACGCAAAGACGGACATCACCGATGCTGAGAACTCCATGCGAAAGATGGCAGAAGAACGCGATGAGTTTCTTAAAGACAGTGAGAGTCTTCAGAAGCGAATCGAAGAACTCAACAAGGAGATCGAAGACGCAACGTCCGACACATCGTCGATCAAGAAAGAAATTGCAAAACTGCAGAAAGAAGAAGCCGATGCTAAGATCAAGCGGCTCGAACTCGACGACAAGCTCAAGGGTCTCGACAAAAGCCTCAAAGAACAGTCTGCGAAGATTCCGCAATGGGAACGTGACATCAAGTCACTGAAACTTCACGAAATTCCTAAAGAAACGATGCCAGATCCGATGTTCCACACTTACACCGTCGAAGAACTGGCCGGCAAGAACACTGAAGACACCGGTTACGCAGTCACAAAACTCGAGGAAGAGCTGAATGTCGACAAGCCCAATCTCGGTGCCATTGACGAGTACAACAAAAAGCAAAACGTTTACATGGAGCGTGTTGCTGTTCTCGAAGACGTCACGATGAAGAGAAACGAGATGCGAGAAGCACTCGACGGAGTCAAGAAGAAACGCTTCACCGAGTTCACCGAAGGCTTCCAGATCATCAGCCGCAAGTTGAAGGAAATGTACCAGATGATCACGCTTGGTGGTGACGCTGAGTTGGAGCTGGTCGACTCGATGGATCCGTTCACAGAAGGCATCGTGTTCTCCGTGCGTCCGCCTAAGAAAAGCTGGAAAGTGATCACGAACTTGTCCGGTGGCGAGAAAACACTATCGTCACTTGCACTCGTCTTCGCTCTCCACTACTACAAGCCATCTCCGTTGTACTTCATGGACGAAATCGACGCTGCCTTGGACTTCAAGAACGTTTCAATCGTTGCCAACTACATCAATGTAAGTTTCTTTACTTTCGCTCTTGAATTTCTTTTAATTTTCCAACATCTTTTAGGAGCGAACCAAGAACGCCCAGTTCATCATCATCTCCCTTCGTTCCAACATGTTCGAGCTGGCTGACTATCTCGTCGGCATTTACAAAGTCGAAGATTGTACGCAATCGCTGACCATCCAGAACTGCGACAAGCAGCGCGTGCTGGGATTGGGCGAGAAAGAAATCGATAAAGAAAACTTCGATGACAATGTCTCGCTGCCGCCGACGCCACAAAAGCAATTGGCAGAAGGATCTTTCGCACTGGCCAGTGAACCGATGCAGATCCCGATGCTGAACCTCAGCCAACCCGTGCCCATGATTGTCGACGCTTCTCGAACATAATTTTTTTTGACTTTTCTCTTAATTCATTTATATTTTTTTAAGCTTTGAGAATAAAAGTAGATTTGAACACAATTTGTTTTGTTGTTGACAAACATTCGGCGTAATGTTTGTGTGGTTATCGGCCGGCTATCGTTATCAGTGTATTTGGAGCAAAAAAATACAGCTCGGGTCAAATGAAGTGAACTGTGAAGGTGGCGTGAAACACAAACGACGGAACGAAATTATTTCGAACACAATTCCATAGCTCGTATGCCTTTTAAAGCGCACTAAATGCTTGACGATTGTTAGGAACCATCCCAGAACCATGCGAATTTATTTTTACTGCCCGTATTTCATCAACATTTTGTTCCGACCGACAGTTTGTTGTGCAACCGAGCGGAGTGAACACATTTTCTACTTTTCACAGCTGAATTTTGAGCGTAATCAATGAGAATGTTATCTCACGATCAGCATATGTTTAGATTTATATGAATAGTTTATAGTGGAAAAAATAATTTTTTGTTGTGTGACGTCCGGAGCTCGTTTGCTCGCGAGAATTAAATTCGGTAATTTCATGCGCATCAGAATGTGACCAATGATGAATGAATTTCGTTATTTTGTGCATTTGAAAACCTTTTAAAACAAACTAAGACACTGAATGACAAAGTGAAGGTTCAAATGAATGAGTAGAACCAGGGATGTCTTAACTAAGTGGTGTTGTCTATGGTCTACAATGTGTGTAATCGAAGTTCACTGTGTCACGGTTTGTTATCGGTTGTTCCCATTAAAAACTTCATCCCATTTGATATTCCGTTCAATTTGCAATCAAGTTCTCAGCCTCAAAAACCGGTTTCATCGAATAATTGTGTCAATTATCTCGTTAACATCGATTATAATTCAAATCAATTCAAATTATCTTTATTTTTCTCAGTATTCGGTGCAGCGAGCAACAAGTGTTGGTCTGTTGTCTGGGTGATTGTCAGGCACAATAAAAGCGTCACATGTTGATGATTTTCGGTGCATTAAAACAGCGCGAACAACAAGATTTAATTCAATCCAACATCACAAGAAGATGAAGAAGGTTGAGAGTCCAATTTCATCGATCTCACTGAAGTATCCAACATACAGGGACGATTTTGTGAAGACATCGAAACGGTAGTTTTGGCAATAAAATCTGGTGTTCGTTACGCACTGACATGCTTTCTTCTTTCCCCACGCACAGCTGGCTCGAAGGAAAAAGAATCGACGACAATGCGGAAGGTCTTTGGCGGATCCATGATAAGCTTTACGACGTTAGTGACTTCGTCGACCGGCATCCCGGTGGTGCAGAGTGGCTGTCAATGACAAAAGGTGTCGACATCACCGAACAGTTTGAAACGCATCATATTGGTCCGAAAGCTGAACAAATGTTGGTGAAGTTCTACGTGCGAGAGGCTGCACTGCCAAGGAATTACAATTTGACTTTTGACGACGCCGGATTTTATAGAACGCTTAAGAGAAAAGTCGCCGATAAGATAGGCGATCTTGATAAATCGCCCGTGAAAATCTCGAACATGATAAGCGACTTAGTGCTGGGACTTGTGTTCGCCAGCGCTGTTTTAGCGGTCAAAGATAACAACGTGTACTTAGCCCTGCTATCGGGCTTGCTTCTAAATTGGATGTTTGTCATTGCACACAACTACTTCCATCAGAAAAACAACTGGAGAATGCTCTGTTTTAACCTTTCGCTATTCAATTATCGAGAATGGAGAGTTTCGCATGCGATGTCACATCATTTATACACAAATTCTTACTACGACATGGAGATTTCGATATTTGAACCTTGGCTGCAGTGGATTCCACGACCGAAGACGACTTTTCAAAAGATCGCTGGGCCAGTTCTCAGTCCGTTAGTGTGGGCAGTGCTGATAAAATATACAGCAGTGGCTAGGTCAGTTGTGAACTCATTTAAAGCAATCTGCTCCAATAAACTTGAGTTCATTTTAGAACGATCGGGTATTTCACGAAGCGAGAAGAATTCAAACTAGATCATCTGATTCCTTTGGCATTGCCGATTGCAATGTTCTACTTCGGAAAGTCGGACATCATGCTGGTGCTGAAATTTTGGGCGATAATCACCGCAAGTTGCAGTTTTTTCGTCGGCGTTGTAGGGTTAAACGCCGGTCATCACCATCCAGATGTTGCACATGAAGGCGATGAACTGAAGTGAGATTAATGAACTTAGATATAAAAAAATTCTTTGTTAAAACATATTTGATGCATTTTTTTTAGCGAAACAAGAGATTTTGGCATTTTCCAGATGACCGCAGTAATTGATCGCCGTGACGTGAAGGTGAATCAGTTTTGGACTTTGGTAAGCTTCGGTCAGCACACCTTACACCATTTGTTCCCGACCATCGACCACGGACTGCTTCCGCAACTCAACGAAACATTCCTGGAGACTTGCAAAGAGTTCCAAGTGGAACTGCGAGAGTACAGCTGGTGGCCGATCATCGTCGGTCAGTTCAAGCAGTTGCAACGAGACAAACCAAAGACTTTGAAGGAAATGAAGTATATTCGAACTTGAGACTTGCTTTTTATAATGCAATTAATATTGTTGTTCATGCAGAATCCCCTGTTAATAGGGGAAGGGTCAAAAACTGCCATGAGGAAAACCGCCCTGTCGAAAACCGCCTGAAATTTGTGTTATTCGATGAAAACTACCAAGTTCAAAATCGAAGAAAACCGTTAAAATTTATTTTTATGACACGTCGTCTTTTTCCCAGAAGCATGAAATCATGTTTCATGTTTACACCTTATTTTAAGCGGAAACAACGTCAAATGATATTCCAGCATCTCCTAAATCGTCTATTTCCTAAATTCACATGCTGGTAAGAGATT
>JPYR01000248.1:63973-85129 GCA_000775305.1 Belgica antarctica
AGAAGCATGAAATCATGTTTCATGTTTACATCATATTTTAAGCGGAAACAACGCGAAATGATGTTCCAGCATCATGGTTTATTCCAAGACAAACTTAAAATCGTTCCTTTTCCCTTAATTCACATGCTGGTAAGAGATGGTGTTGTTTTTGTTTACTTTGGGCGCGTGAATTTCCATATGTTTTTTTTATAAAATTTAACGGTATGTCCGATTTTGAATCTTGGTGGTTTTGTTCATGGTGGTTTTGTTCTTGGTGGTTTCGTTCATGGTGGTTTAATACTATTCCCAAGTTTGTAAATTTTAAATGATATTTGCTGCAAAAATGTTTCACAGTCAACAAGTTTTGAACTTTTAATAATTGGAACATTCGTTCTTAGTCTGTTCTGGTGTTATCAATTTGTGTCAGAAACTCACACTCATAAAAACTACAATGTTTGTCAAAAATTCTGAACTCAAAGGTTCAATTACTTTCGCAATTTTGTTGAAGAATCCTTTCCATTCCAAACGAATAGCAATAAAAAGCGCAGCCCTTTGTCAGTACCGTGAAACATACACGCTTGTTTGCCAGCATAACGACTGAAAACAATCAAAAAAATTGCTTTTAAAATTACACTTTAAGGCTCGACAGAACGCACATTTGTAAGAGAATTATTACCAAGCGTATATTTGTTCATTAAAAGGCAAACATGAGGCACGCGGAAAAATATGCTGTGCGATACGAGAACACACATTACATTCATGGAAAAAGACAGAAAGTGCCATCATAATTCATGTTGATATCGTGTCACAATCTCCCGACTCTGAAAACACCTTTTTCCACCCGATGGCAATTTCATTGTTTCTCATAAATGGCAAATTTGACGGAAGCAGGAAGAATTTAATGAGCCTTTTCGCTCTTCAAACACAAAATTTATTGCGCTTTAACTCTTCACTTTAATCAGTTTAAATGAAACATTTCTCCCCATTCCAGCAACGGATCCGGTTCTAAAGAAGCGACGACGATAAAGCACAGTCGAGGTCACACAGACACTTCCGGGTCGGGTCAGGAGAATGTGCCAATGCCGCCGACAATGAACGATAAATACGTCGACCTAATGGCACTAGTACTCGGTCATCGAAGCGAAAGCAGTGCCGTGAATTATGAGAAAGTCATAATCAAATCCGACCACGACGACTCCAACCCCAGCCTAGCAGATTTGATGGATGTCAAGTTTAGGTAAGCTTTTGGTTGGCCATTAATTGAGATTAAATGCCAATGCAGCCATCAAATGGCACACAAGTTGAAGAAGAGACGATTAAATTGCTGTCGACTCAGCTCCTACGGTGTGAAATTCGTTTTCATTATCTGAGGAAATTAAATTGTATTACAAGATGCTTAAACAAAAGAGATTTGTGTTCGCTTTGTCTAAGCTGAAAGATGATTAAACAGCTTTTGCATGGATGCAAATTGAAAACCGACATCAGATTTTGGTTAACCTTTATTGATGCAAAATTTCATTTATTTGCTATTGTGTGTGGAAGTTTACAAGCCAGAAAATCAATGAAACCGCTTGTCAATGAAGAAGTCGACAATGGAAGAGATAAAATGAAGAAGGTTCTTTGACAGGATGCTTCCAAATTGGTGGAAATTAGAATTATTTGAACAAGGAGTTGCAGCTGGGTTGTAGATTAAGCGACAGCTTCTTCAGTAGTTGTTTTCGAATCTTGATCACTCATCAGTGTTAAAATCACACACAACGTATGCTACATTGTGTTTTAAAAATCAATGGATTGGTTGCCAACTAAAGTTGTGTTTAACATTCTAATTTGATGCAACTGCTATTCTATGATGTCATACAATAATATTACAAGTTAAAAACGTCTTTCCACCTTTCAAATATCATCACCAACTCTTTCAAATCAAAGAGATTGAAAATTTCATGTAAAATCAATTCACAAACTTCAACAACTTATACACAACGTTTCGCAATCACGAAATCAACCCTTTGTAAGTCGCTTCTTAAAATAAGAACAAGCAAGCTTTACACTCAGAGTTGTAAATTGAATTAAAAACGGGAACAAGATAATCCGGCAGCAGGAAAATCTGACCCATCTCAAGCCTACCGAACAAAGATGAGCGTTTAGTTACAGATACAAATTAGAGAAAATTCTCTGGCATTAAATCATCATCCATTATATAAATTAAATTTGTAACACGAAAGAAAGTGAACGTAACATAACAAAAGGAAAAAGATTTTTTTTTGTGTAATGCTACATAGAAAACCATAATTTGCCGCTGAATATGGTGAGAATATTTTTTCTCGGCCTCGGTGTCGCTTTTGTCTTATTCTCCATCTCTTCGCTTAACAGGCTTAGCAACATTAAACATAAAACAAATAAAGCAGACGTTATCTCTCGTCTTAGCGCTCTCGGAGACGGCAGTATCTCTGCCCGACATCACTTCCAACTTGGCACTTGCAAGATAAATGTGCTGCTTTCGTTTCTAGAGCGAGAGCTGAAAAGACAAAAAAAAAATTGTACAAAATGCGAAGATTTTTATTAAATTAAATTTCAGCGACGCTAAGGGACGATTATCAATCATGTCACAAGTTAAAAGGTCATTTAGTTTGATCAAACATTACGCATTAGTGTCTAGAAAGATTGATTAAACACTTGCGTTTTGTTGCATAAGCAACATGGTGATTTTAAAAGTAAACAAAGATGACATAACCTCAAAACCGTTACTGTCTTCATTTCCCACGGCATCTTAAGAACGTTTCTAAAATCAGTTTTTTGGATTCAGCTACCTCATTTCCGTTTTGATGAATTCCAACTCTTTTTATCTCTCTGAACTTACACAATTTCAGACTTTTTTCGCTAATTTAATTAAATTACTTGCAATTTCAATCATCAAGAGAACCAGCACGAAAATAATCTCGGAACATTAACGTTTCCATCTTGGAAAGTTGTAAAATGCAAAGACTTGAATCGATATCTCGAACTTCCTGACCATTAGATCTATGGGAACACGAGTTCACACACTTCTCCGTGTTCAAACATCAGGAATTAAAACAGCAAAGTTAACTTTCTTTAGAGCGGGGGAGAAAAAACTTCAGAATTTTCCCTTGCAACTCAATTCTCCTGATGCTAATCGATTCACAAGTGTTGGCAACTATTTACTTTATACTGCTTGCTTGGAGATGAATATGGCTTAAAAAGTTTTTAACTTTAATCAAGTGAACCGCAAACATGGCTTTTTCAAGGGGAAAACAGAAAAACTTTATCTCGCTCGCTTGGTCGGTGAGAACGATACTATAAAACCGTTGATAAATGTTCTTGATGTAAAAGCCAGGAAAACTTTTTTCATGTTTGGATTTTCTCTTTATGGCTTCCTTCTTGCTGTCATGGTTAGATTTTCTGCATTCTGCAGTGTCACAATGTGGCTCAACTTCATTGATGTCAACAGAACAAGGAAAGTTTTCAGACTTTGGGATTTTTCCTGAGCTTCAGAAGCCAACGCAAAAATTGCGAAAACCGAAACGCTTTTTCTTCATCTTTATCCATTAGATCGGATTAGTTAGAATCGTGTATCTTTCGATTGCGAACAACATTTATTTATAGCTTTATCTTGTAGAACGTCAATCTGGCGTCAATCAATTTATGTTTCGGGATATCTTCTGACAAAATCGACGTTACCAAGAGTTATCTGGGGCTTGTCGAAGCAGTCCTTGATTTGGGTAAGCTTTGACAAGTTATAAAAGAGATTTTAAGGTTTTGACAGCAGGGGTCGCCAGTTGATTTGAGGTTAGGGTAAAATTCATTGATCTTTTGGATGACAGAAATCGAAACGTTGGTTTGAAGTCATCTTGTGACTAGCAGGAGACCAGAGTGTTGTCGTTTTGTAAACCATATGCGACTAGTTTCTTTGTTGGTTTGAGGTTAAGTTGAAACTTTTGTTAACAAAAAGTCATTTTTTTTCTTTATAAGGCTGCCAGATGACCAATTTAAAACTTTCAAGCAAACAAAGGTTTGAACTAAAACGTTGTTTTGAGGTCGTACATCGTCCTTTGACAGATCACTTCACAACAATTTCACCACTGACTGTTCCACAAACTTATTTAGTAGAAAACAGTATCTCTAGAACTTCCAAATCTTTTTACCTTTGCCAAACATTCTATCAGAACATTCGATGTGTTACCGGGGAGGCAGTGAAAACACTTTCAAACGCTCCACCTCTGCATCTGCTGTCGCGTCTCAAGTTCTTTTATTCAAACAATCTCATTTTCTTATCGAGAAACATGAGAAACGTTTGCCACCAGCGAATTGCAAAGATAAGTTTCGCTGCTTTTATTATTTTGTCAGGCGCTCGATAAATTTATGGAAAACATTTTTCATTCGCCGCTGAGGGTATTTAAAAATTTGTGTTTTTTCTTTACAAGCGTGCGACGCCAGTGTAAGGCATTACACGCGTCAATTGCGCCAAAATTGAGCTCTTGAGAATAAAATGATTGATTGCCTCTTGTAAAGTTTAACACAAAATTGGAAATTTGCGATTCAATTCCGGATTTTTATGTAATCTTGTCGATTGATTTTTGTTAGTGCTTTTACGGCTTAGTCGTAAAACAACCAGCGTAGTGCACAGTGTGCAGAAAAACTGAAAGTTCAGCACTTTATGCAAATTGCGCATAAAAAGCTCTTGTCATTGACGTTCTTAATTTGTAACTTCTTCGACTAGCAAAATTGTACTGTGCACGTCACTTGCAAACAACTTCGTCAGCACTTCACCGAGCAGTGCAAATTGAGTAATGAAATTATTCATCAAAGTTTGAAGGTGCTGAGAGTGAATTCAAAGTGTAACAGCCAGCACCTTTCCAGAAATGCACTCGAATTTGAAGATATAATTTAATCTCTTTCGAAATGGAGACGCAACAAGTTTCTTCTTCAACTAAACTTTTACTTGTTCGGCTTCTTTTAATTTCATGCTTCCCTTACTTTTATTTTCCCAGCCAAAATGCAACAAATTTGGAGCGATTCCAACTCTCGATTACCAAGAGAGAAATGTATCCAGAAAATGCCAGGATTGTCGACAATCTGGTGAAGGACATGACTGAGCTTCCGATTCTACATGTTGGTAAGTTGGAAAACTCTGTCGTTGGTTTTTGAGGAAAGTTATCAGAGTTGGTATGTTTTAGGGGTGGATTTGGGGATGATGTCAATGGTATTTTACAGTAAATTTAACTGAAAAGACGCTATTCAGATCAAATTACTTAGAATTTTGAAGTTTATGGGAGTTTCAGAAGATTTGTCAGGTAATGATGCCACAAAGTTTATTCTCGTAAGTCATCGAACTTAAAATTCAGTTGTTTTGCTTATCTGTCTTGTTAACTTTTAGGTTAAATTGCCAAAAACCAAGCATAATTTTATTTTCAAACATTTATTGACATCACCGACTGAATTCTAAATATTTTTTCAACAAAACCTAAAATTAAAAAAAAAATCAAAAAAGATCTGAATCAAAAGTCTTGTGACATCACTGCCCAACAATTTCCTTGCACTTTTTGAATCTAAACTTAAAACTCTAAAAAATGCATGGCTGCTTAAACTTTTCCTCTCAAAATCTAATTTTAATTAGACGAAGTATTCCCAGCAGGGTAATTTTCATTGAAAATCATGATCGGTTTATTTTGGTTTTCCAGAAAACGATTTGATTTTGTGTCTTTTTCGCCTTTTTCGCCTTTTTTGTGATTGAAAACCCGATTTCGGCAATGAAAGTAACTGCAATTAAGCTGTAGACTAAAATTTAACAAATTTCTTTTCTTCGTTTCTGCAGTTCAAAAGGAAGGCGGAACCCAGTTGAAGCTTATCATCGAGTATCCTAACGATATTCATGCATTATTCAAACCAATGAGGTGAGTCGAGCAACGAAAGGAAGGATATAAAAGTCGAAAAATGATTTTTGCTTTCGTTTTGAGCCTTTTTACGACATCAAAACTCATTTGAATGTGAAATCCCTTCAAAGCCAGTTTCACTAATTCAAAGTTTTCTTCTAAAAGGATTTGCATTCATCAAACCCCCTTTTCTACCTCGTTAACGACCTGCAGAACTTTTAATTTCAACTAATGGATCAGAAATTTTCCATGACATTCACTGAACAATTTTTTTTCGCTTTGAAAATGTGGAATCGAAATTCATTTTGATGTCCTTTGATTTTTCCACTCACGTCATTTAAATTTTCCTTTCCCTTCGCTTAGTTTGATTTCAATAAGAAGATTTTGTAGCACAAATGTGGACACAATCAGATCGAAATCATATTGTCCAGCTTTGCTATCAAATTTCCGGTATGGATTTTCTTTTGATTTCTCTCTTTTTTCTCGAAATTCAGCAGTTTCAAGTTTATTTTATGAAAATGAAAACTTTTTCTCCGCATCTTTTCCTGTTCTTTGAAGAGTGAAAGATCTAAAAAAAGGATTCAAATGAATACATTTTCGTTTTGACTGAAAAAAATAAATACATCGGGCTTATGTTAAGCTCGAAAAAGGGTCGCTATTTGTGAAATTGAAGCTTGAAGTGTCCTGGTGGTGGAAAAGCTAAAGTTTTTGATGCTTTTTTTTTGGAATGTCGGTTGACTTAACAGCGTACTTAAAAGTCGTTGGTATAGAATGGAAGCATTTTTGTCGATTTTCAAAATTGATCGTTGTATAACTTACTTTTCCTTCATATTAATTATATGACTATTAATAAATGCATAGTATATAGTGGTATAAATCATTTCAAAGTTTACCTTCAAGCATAGAAAACGTTCAATGATTCTTTCATTTCATTGATTTTTTATTTTTAACTTCGTGCTTGTTGTTTTATTGCGTTCAAATTTCAAAATTAAATGTTTTTTGACTTGCTTAAATCTGACTTAGATTTTACGTTGAACGCAAAATATTGTTGGACTGTTATGTGCTTAAAAACTTAGACTTAAATTTAAGTTAAAAACCTAAAGCCAGTTCAAAAACTTGAGCGTTCAATCAAAAAGTCTCAATAACTCAAAGTAAACCAACGAAAATCCACATTCAAAATGGTCAGCCGTCTGTCTACGTCAGATAAATCTTCCAGCAATCGCTTGAAACGTTTTCTTTCTTCTTTCATTTTATTTTTTACTTTGAAATACTTCAAACATGAGAAAAATTTCTTTCGGTTTCACTCTTTTGTGTTTAATAAATATATTCTCAAAGGAGTCTTTAGTAAATTTTATCGATTCCAGTGTACTTATGAGAAGATGAGAGGAAGAAAAGTTCTTGAAAACTCTTCTGCTGCTTTTTTGAACATTTTACCGTCGTTTGAAAGTTTCAATTGAGAATTGAGCGTATCATCAACTTTTACCGCAAACACATATGCTTGGATGAAGGTAGAAGTGGCTGGGGAACTTCAGGTCTTTTCAAGCAACGTTTGGTCAGACCGTTGACATACTTTGGACAAGTTTGGAGCTGGAATAAAAAAAACAAATTGAGATAACTTTGCTTCACATCTTTCAAATGAAGATTACTTTCTTGAGATTTACGACAACGTTCATTTTTCACGACAAGTCTTATCAAAAGTTTGACAATTAAAAAACTTTAAAACAGCGAGATTTATGAACAATTGTGTCAAATTCCAGCTCGAAGCAATTAGATCGTGAGAAAAGTGAATAAAACTAATGATTCTATATGTTTCATGTTTTCTTTTCTGAATGAATGATTAATGCAAAGAAAACGCTGAACGTCAAAAGTGACTCGCATACGGGGGCGAATGGCGTCGCGTGTTCTGTGATTTTTACAGTTCAATTACCAAAAAGTTGTTGTGAAAAGTTCAAGAACGGTGGAACAGGAACAATGGTGAATGGAAATTAAGACTGAATTCACGTAAACATATTAGAATTCACGGCGTTTACATAATACATGAAAGGGGAAGCATCAAAACGAAGAACGAAGAGAAATATTTAGCATATAATTGCAGGATAACAAATTATTGTGAGCCTTCCTGTCTCTCATTTTCGTTCTTGAGGAAACTTTTTCATTCAACCTTGCCTCGTTGATTTTCCGGACAAAGAAGAACGCAGAAAGACAGAGACAGCGAACAATAATTCCGGTTGTTTAATTTTTATTATGAAGCAGCATTCTTCATAGTTAACAATAGTCAGCGAGGGTTTTTTTTTTAAATTATGATATTAAGTGGTGGGGAGGGTGAAGGGAACGTTATGTGTGCGTTCTTTCCGAAGAGTTCTGATTCTAATGTTTATTCATGAATATTAAAATTTCTCCTTCCGCTTGTGTTGCATGTCTTTTGAAGGAGCCTTGTGAGTTATCTAGGGCGGACATAAGTCCTATTGGTAGGTCCTATGAGAATGAAGACTTTATAATCGAGTTAGAATTAACTTAAAACTGACACAGTTCCATAAAGATTAGAACCAAAGCTGGTTGCGCAGTTTAACTAAGACTTGAAATGACAAAATTTCCATAAGACTCGATTGGTTGATCATTTCTCAAGCTTTTTTAAGTTCAACTCTCACGTACACTCTTCAACTTGAACCACCAAAACCAGTGCCTAAACCCGTCAAAAACACTCAAAATTCCGCACAATCGTGACATGCCTTTCATAGCCGCCACCTTGTACACATAATGGAGTTAAAAGGCGCACGAGAGCACTTTTCCACCTGCTCTCGTTTGTCGTGCGAGGAAAAGAACGGAAATTGTTTGAGTTAAAAACAATAAAAGAGCGATTATGCTTGAGCGTCTATGTTAGAGATGAGACGAACGACATAAAGCGAATGGAAAGTAAAATTCATATTTGTACAATGCAAGCGGCAAAAAAGAATAATACTCGTGTTGTTCCACTGTGACTTACAGCACGTTCGCTGCATTAATAATTCATCTCTGAACTGTAATTTTTTGTAACCAATTACACGAGCGCGGCTGGATGCGATGGAAATAACTTCTCGACTCTGTTACAACTGTGATTCTGTAAAAAAAAGTCGTTAAATCTCGTTGTTACGTTTTTGTCTTTAGAAAGTTATTCTCACGATTTTCCGCTTTCGTCTGAAATTTTAGCTCAAAAAAACTGTCTCGTTTTGAATTATCTCACATCACCGTAGTGAAGACAGTGGAGATGAAGTTTAGCGGTGATTACACAATTCAGACGTCACTTTGCATAATAATCCGTCATTACAGAATTAGCTTGAGCTAGCGTTACGATACCAACGCAAACCCGCACTTCACACTCCATCTGGCAGCCAGCTTGCATGGTCGAAAGCATAAAACTTAATTTAGAACTCGCCTTTTGCGTAATAACGTGCGATATAATGACACGACCGATGATGTAGAAAGGTGAAAGAAGCGTTTATGTAAGAGAAAAGTGATTTTTGCGGTGGAAAAACTGATGAAAGGTGAATGGGTGGCTTGCTGATAGAAACAGTTGCATAGTTGATTGATTTTGAATCCGATTTTGGTCAGAACAGCAGATTGGGAGTCAGAAATGTTGCAAACTGTTATAAATTAGCATTTCTTATTTAAAGTATAAACAAATTCCAGTTCAAACCAAACTGTTAAAGGTGAAAAAATCTTCAAGGTTTTGAAGTTTGTTTAACTACGAAGCTTAGGTTCAAGTCCCTATCAAAATGAACTGTCGGGAACACTTTTTATTAGCTCCATTTTTTATGAGGTTCTTGAATCAAATGAAACAAATCCACATAAATCCAAAGCCCGCGACTTCAAATCACGTTCGCAGCCCTTCCCTAACCCAACCGCTCGACTTTCAAGTGTTTCTATAAAAGTATTCTTTGTTTTTCCTTTCCTCGAACAAAAGTCAACGTTTACGGGCTCATTGATTAACATTTTTATTCCAGTTTTATTTCTCTTTTCCTAATGACACCAAAGGCCCCAGCAACACCGCTAGCACAAATT
This sequence comes from Belgica antarctica, assembly GCA_000775305.1. Taxonomy (NCBI): domain Eukaryota; kingdom Metazoa; phylum Arthropoda; class Insecta; order Diptera; family Chironomidae; genus Belgica; species Belgica antarctica. Next base: position 73,879 of record JPYR01000248.1, read on the forward strand.
AACTTTCTTGCCTTTCAATCGTAATTTTTTTTCGCTGCTGCTGCTACTGGCTTCATGACGCCTTATATATTTTCATTTGCTGTTGATTTCTATTATGTGATGGATTTATTCACATTTTCAACCCCATGATAGCTTATGGGTCACGCGAGCTCTTTTAATTCAAAGGCGTATTTCTTGTCATTTACAAATTCACCATTACCAACGATTTTTCTTTCGTGCGATTTTTTAGTTTCTAAACGCGCCGACCGAAATCGATTTCGAAGCGAGTGTTTCTGTTATGGGCGCTATAACGAGAACTTTTACTTATCGCTTTAAAATCCTTATTGGTTGTTGCACACAACTGTTCTCGACATTCCCTTTCCCAACTTCTTCCCCAGCCGTGCCACCGCACAACTTTCTGTTTACGTTGAAAGCAGCTTCCAATTAATCAATCATCGGATTGATCTGCGGAACAAGCTGTAAATCTTTTATGTATTCTGAGCTGTCTGAGAAAAGCCTGCTGTCTTGGGGTGGCTGGGCTGGGGTTGGTAGACTGACTAAAAGTTTGAAAGCTCTGGAGACTTAAAAGTGATTTAATTGGCTTTATTGAGTTGTGTTTTTTATTCAAAGGGTATTGAGACCATCAATCAGATAATGAAGAGTAGTAATTATGGTTTCATCTGTTGAAAATGCAAATTGACAAGTTGTCAAACGATTTTTCACTTTGATTGATTGATTGCATTTTATTACGCCCCAAGATTTTACAATCATTAATGGGCAGGAGTTTTCACTTTGATTAGCACATATTTTAAGGATTTGAACCTATTTATCTGTTGTAAATAAACACTTTAACTTTAGGATTTCCCTTTTCATAAACCGCGTTCTTAATGTGGTCTTGCTACAATTATCGCAGTCATTTTTATTTCAAAGCAAAAAGTATTTTCCCTTCTGCTTCAAAGTCAAAGCATCATAAAAGTTGAGTTTTATCGTCAGAAAGTTACACCACAACAAGTGGATACTGTTCCGACTCCCACAACACAACGGGAAAGACTTTTCAATGGCATCAGAAATCATCTGGCTTGTTTGTCTTTTATTTTACGATTTTATGTCCTTGTTTTATTGCCATTCTTTAGTTCCAAGTTAATTTCGTCGCAAAAACCAGAATAAAAATAAGCAAACACCAAATAGAGACGCAAAACAGTTCTCGTTAGACGTGCAGGGAGAGAATGGTAACCAAATAAAGTTTTATTTCTCGCAAAGCCCATTTTCCATTAACGCAATAACAAGAAGCGTACAAACAAACAAATGCGGGGTTGGAGGTGGGCGCTGAAGCACGAGAAAAAGGAAAAACATAATAGCACTAGGAAGAAAAATGATTTTCACCCTAAGTAGCATAATAACAAGACAACAAAGTGCCTTCTCCAAGAAGCGCTGGCAAAGTAAGACACAACACCCAGCACACGTGTGTATGCCGGCAAGTTGTCATGAAATGAAACTTTTATTACTTCTCGCTCTCGTTTCACGGCTCCAGAATGCAAAATCATTCGTGAAAGTGGCTTTTTGTCTTTGTGGTATGCAATGGCAAGCATCCAAAATAAAATAGAGCTACCTCCAGTCTGGATGATGGTTGGAAAACTTCATGGAAGCTTTCCTATGTTGCGGTCCTACACTTCTTGCGAAGGAGAACTGAAGCCGGGACACCGGTGTACCAGAGGGCATAATCGCCCATACGGACAAGGCCCCACCGCAGGATCAGCGGAATGCGAAGCTTTCGCTAAGCTTGAAAATCCATAAGCTGTTGGCAGAAAGCCGAGCAGTGGAAAATTCTTAAAACTTATTTTTAATTAATTTAAAGTAATAAATTACGCTTAAAAGAAGAAAGAGAAAATTATCATAAAACAATCGTTGAAGGATTGGCAGCGACATGAATTCGAAGCTTTCAGGGTTAAAGGTGTAAAGTTCACGTGAACATCATGATGTTATAGTTTTAGATTTCTAGGGACTGGTTTCGACCAAGAAAGCAACAAGAACAACTCTAGCTCACGCTTTTGTATCATAAACAACAGTTTAAAGATTCCAATTAGCTAAACCCAACTTTTCGTTACTATGAATTTGAAAACAACTTGAAACCCCGAAAGTTCTGTAGACGTCCGGTAACAATTCTTGGTTTAAAAATTGTTAAACCAAAGTGTCTATTAACAAATTTTTAGTCAATTACAGTTGCAAATAATAGTCTTTAAATTAAAATTCTTAATTCATTACTTCTTCAATCCATCGAAAAACTTTCATCGAAAAAAGCTCAAAATTCTTCCGCATCTTGTGCAAAAATTGTTTCTGAACTTATTGAAAATTTTAAAGTACCTTAATCATTTTTTATTAATTGCAGATTCCCTCGCGAACAACAAACCCTTCCCAACCACTTTTACTTTACCGACTTCGAGCGGCACAATGCGGAGATTGCCGCCTTCCACTTGGACAGGTGAGAACGGGATAATGAGGACGGGATGACTCTCATTTAAATTTCGTGCAAAAGTTTCAGCCTCATTGATTGCATTGATTGCATTTTTAAAGTTCCAATCAATAGTGCTGTGGCTTCCACGGCAGCTCAGCTACCATCATGAAACACGACTCACGATTTATCATGAAATGTGAAGACTAATTTGAGTTTTCTTCCTAACTATCAATCAGAATGCTTGGCTTTCGTCGTGCGATGCCCGTCTCTGGTCGCATTCTTAACATCACATCGGAAATTTATCAGCTTGCCGACGATGATCTGCTGAAGACATTTTTCATTTCGCCGTCGAACAACGTTTGCTTCCATGGAAAGTGTTCTTATTATTGCGACACGAGTCATGCAATTTGCGGCAGCCCAGACACGATAGAAGGTTCATTTGCAGCATTTCTGCCCACTTACGAGCAAGCACAGCGCAAGGTGAGTGTCTGACCGAGTAACTAATGAAGATCGACGCAATTTATTCAAAGCAGCACCGACTGTTGGTCACATGGGCACATCTGGTGCGTCATTTGAGTGTTCACTTCGGTGCTACATTGGTGCATACAGCAGCTTGAACATTACAGAATTCAAGTGCAAAAGCCGGCAGAAGTCGGTGCTGAACCCACTTATTCCACCCTCAAACGTCCGCTCGTCCCATTGGCGAGCTTAGAACGCTCATCCGGAAGAAATGAAAAATTATATCATTAGCTGGTTGTGTTATTTTATTATAAAAATAGAAGCGTCTGCTGCTGTTGGTAACAAAAAACCATAAAAATGCGGTTTCATCGCATGGTGAAAAGGATAAAACAAATTTTTGGTTAACACTTTGTTCTGTTGCTGCGTTGCAGAGCTTATTCTCTCTCAGTTTGCTTTGCTGCAGATGAAATTATAAATTAATGAGTCGTTGTCACTTTAAATTGGGCAACTTTCGGCGGGTTGAAGATTACAAGGCGATAAAGATAGAGAAGAATTTTTGTTTAATAATCGCCGTGGAGAACAAAAAGGTTCATAACAATTAATTAAACGGCACCGTTTTTCCATCCAACAGGTGTGGAGACATCCTTGGAGACGCTCGTACCACAAGGTAAGAACAATTTCGATGGGTTTGTTCCCTTACTTAATTGCAACATCAATTTTTTTTTAAAATCAGAGACGGAAGGCACAATGGGAGACTGACGCTGATTACTGCACCATGGTGAGACGATTGAAATTTCACACTTCACCCAGAATTCGCAATTAATAATTTTCCATCAATTAGGTAAGAGACATTGCCCCTTACGATTCCGGTCGTCGCCTTCTGGACCTGATGGACATGTCAATTTTCGACTTCATGATTGGAAATATGGACCGTCATCACTACGAGACATTCAAGTAAGTTGGGGTTGCAATTTACGTCGTTAATAAGCTTCAGCGCTGTTTTAGTGGATGATTGGCTATAAAATTCAAAGACTGAAAACTCGCTTATGAACAGACAAAACACTCCAAATGTTGACGCTTATTTTTCGACAGTGCTGTTCAGCTTTAGTTGAAACGACGTCCGAGACTAATAAATCATTAAAATTTACAGAATCTTCGGTAATGACACTTTTCCCATCCATTTGGACCATGGAAGGGGCTTCGGTCGGCCTTTCCATGACGAGATTTCGATATTAGCTCCGGTGCTACAGTGCTGCCTTATCAGATCATCCACGCTGGAGACATTACTGAAGTGAGTACATGTGTATGAATTTTTGATTTCCATTTTATTATCATCGACGGCATGGAGAAACAATGGAAGGAAATGTTGGATGGGACTGAAACATTACTAACGACCAGTGAGAAAGTCGTAAAAATAATTTACAGCAATAATAGACGAGACTTTGTGTGTTATGAATACCAAATTGTTTGTAGATAACAATTTGAATTTGTGGATGAAGTTTGAACTGTGGGGCATAACAATTTTAGAAACTCGACAGATTTTAGGGAGTTTTAAGCATTATGAATTGGAACCTGTCTAATTAGACATGCACATTTTATAATAATTAAAACTAAAAATGAACCAAAACAGATTAGAAAAGTGAACATTTTAAAATGAAATGTTAAAAACACATACACAAGACATAAACAAAACTGTTTCAAGTGCCAAATTAGACAAGCGGCTAAATAAGACAGGTGACTAAAGTGGCACGATTAAAAATAGATTTAAAAAAATACTAAAAACTTCACACCCAAAAGTCGAACTTCAGCCGATTATGTGTTGTTCATTATGGGAGTACACACGTAGCTGCAGTTCTCTTCTACTTCACTTCACTGTATAATATTGATTGCAATAATGCACATAGAAAATTTAGAGCAAATTTATTATTACAAACTGGAGACAAAGCTCTGGAGTGCAGTTTAATATATTTTCAAAAGCTGAAACCCGAAAATATTTCACAGTCTTGTGAATGACAAACTCTGAAGTGAAATATATCGCTCCTTCAACCAAACTGTTGTTCGAATGCACGTACACAAATATGTTTAATGTTCAAAAGCATAAATTCTCCAGTTTTACTTCCAAACTCGTCGCCCGCGCTAGCGAATTTTTCTTTACAGCAATTTCAAACGTTGTTAATACCTAGAATGCACAAACTTGTTGTGCTGCATGAAAAGTTGTGAAGGAATTTAATTATGCGCCACGAAAGAAAATTGCTAATTCTCGTTTAAAATATACACTCCGAGCTATCGTGCCTCGTTGTGCATCGTGAACGTGGCTGGGCTGTGCAAAGAAGGAACTTGCACGTTGTCATTTCATCATGCTGATTACTCTTGATTACCAGCAAACCATTTTTTACTTGTAATATTCTTGAAGTGAAAATTATAAAAACTTGCTTCGAGAAAGCATCGAGTGGAAAACGGCGAAGAAAACCTGGTAGTTTCTCTACTAAGTGTTTCCAGGTTGCATAACTTTCGAGTGCGCTTCAACATCCAAGTAATCTGTGAGAAAATTATTTTTCGTGTAAGACTCGCAACAAAATTTCTGAGAACATCTCACAACGATTTGTTCCGAGTGTCATTTCGAACATTTCAGACAACAATAAACTTCATATTTGTGCTTGAACGTGCTTTTCTGTCAAGACGTACTTTGCATCTCAAGCAAACTTATAGAAAACTTATATAACACTAAGAGACTTATTGGGTGCAGTGATTTACCAGGGTCAGGATGTAGACACATTTAAATTCTGTACTAAAACATAAAAACACTTAGTTTGAGTCGAAGTTAGATAACATTTTTGCACTAAATATGTAACTTAGGTGTATCTTGTTGTGTTTGATGTCTTTGAACTCGTAACAAATTATTTCATACACAATTTTATTCTAACTCGTTTGTACCAAACTGCGTTGATTGTGTACTACATAAATACGATTTCACTCAGAATGATGTCTTTAAAGACAACGTTTTCCAAAAGTCTGTACTAAATCATAATTTGCATTCATCTGACCATCATCCCCTAACTCCGTACTGCTGCCACCTTATTCACTTTCCGAACGCAAAAACTTCTTCAATTCTACCGCCACTTGAACAAAACTTTTCTCGGAATGTCCTGGTCGCTTCTTCACGAGAAGTAACAACCTTACTCAACCCAACACAAAGATTTACGTTTTTATGCTAATATTTTGTGGAGTCTCCGGAACTTTTCTTGCAAGATCAGTAAAGCTCAAAAGACAACAAGCTACTGAGAACAAAAGATCACGACAAAAGGGGTGAATTTCCTAAATTTATAGGATTTGTTGTGTACAACTTTAAACAAGCATAAACTACGGACAACAAAACTTTTTCTTTATCGGCTTTTCCATTATCTCATTTGCTGTCGCCTTAACAACCCTTAATTAACATTCTACTGCACCGATTGCTTGTGGAAAAAGGTCGAAGTAAATATTTTAATTGGTGTACCGTACATTGACAATGATTAATTACGGCTTTAATGCTTTTTGTGTAGACAATTCATAATCACAGCGCGTTTTTCTTGATTCAAACATCAAAGTTTATCAATTAATTTGATAAAGTTTGACAGCGAAAAAGTGGATTTTTGAAGTTGTTGCACGAATCAACCGACACGTCAATGTTTATTTATGAAAATGAAATCGGCAATAAATATCACGCGACGCATCAATTATTTACAACCATTAATTTCGTATCATTCATTTGACAACGCATGAAAATAGTGGCGGAAAGCGGAAGGCAGAAACCAGTACAGTTTAAACATTTTTTCCGTTCTTGACTGATGAAAACGTTGCGAGTTATAAACTGTCATGTTTATCACACGATGAAATCAACTAACGATAACATAATGACGAACTCTGGTAGTTCCAATTAAAGGCACATTGTTTCGACTCAAAAATCGAATAGCAAGTGGAAAAAAAGTCCATGAATTAAAAACTATTAAATATTCATAAGCTGCGCCGACAGAAATTACCATTTCTGTTCATTAATTTGTGGCTTGCCTACAGTTCGGTCAACATCAAGTCATGCTTCTCTTTAGTTTTTCTCGGGTCGGAAAATAAATGAAACTTTCCCTAGCCCTGTAACAATTTTAAAAACTTTTTCAACAGTTTTTCCAACTGAAAATTTTATAATATGTTAATTATTTCGAGTCGAAAAAACTTCTGTGCTGAGAGTAAACTACATTGTTTGTGCACTATATCAAGCACTATATCAACTCTGGAGTTGGCGTCATTTCCCACTTCAGTGTGGTTCAAAAGTTATCGCAAATAATTTAATTAAAATTGACGAAAACCATCTTGCCAAAATGACATCCATTTCATGGCCAATCGTCAAACCTTTCCTACTGCTCATCCATGTTTATTTAAGGCAGTTTCAGCTGTCTGCTGTGAATTGTTTTTGAAACACCGAGCTATAAAACTGAGAACTGCTAGATGTCAATTAAGTTTTAAACTCTTTAGGGACCGAATCAGCAGCACTCGATTCATTACAAAATTGAATTTTGCAACTTTTCTTTCCATTCCAGATACCACAACGGACCGAAAAAATTGTCTGAAGCGATGCGCCAAACCATGTCAAACGATCCGATCGCGCCAGTTCTCTGGGAACCGCATCTTGAGGCGCTAGACAGACGAGTCGTAATCATTCTGCAAGGTATTCGTGATTGTCTCAAAAAGGTTGATAGCGACGAGAGACGAGCGGTAGAAGAGAATGCAGCTGAAGATATTTTAAATTAAAAGTTCCTTTCAAATATTACTGTAAGATGACAGAGTTTCACAATTGCGATGCAAGGGCAGTAAACTGAGGGAAATTTGAGAAACTGTTTGAAGAAATTGGCGATTTTACAATTTTTTATGTTTTTTTGAGATTTCAAACGACTGTTTTTTATTATGATAATTGATGCTTAGTGAATTAACTTAAAGCTGATACAGAAAAATCAAAATTAAATTAGTGACTTTAAAATTTCAATTGATTTTAGTTTTGTCATTTAAAATCCTAAAAACTTAAAAAAAATTAAGCACTAAAAGTTTCTTCAATTTAAATTTTCAAAGTAAATTTTCAAAACAGTTCTTTTGTCCAACAAACGCTTGGATTCCCTTCAGTTCCCCGTCGTTGCATAATTCATTGTTAGATTGGGAACAGATTTGTATATAAATACGTCTTGTTTTGTAAATACGTTTTCATGGAAATCCCAAGAGCGGATTTATACTTTTGTTGTGAAGACAGTTAAATGCATTTCCAAAATTACAATTTAAGGTTTCTTGCTCTTAATCTCGCAACTTCACAATTTAACGTTTGCATAAAAACCTTTCGAAATGATTGGAAACGATATTATGATACATTAGGAGATTGTATAACGAGAAAACACTTTTTGTAATCACAGTTTATAATTATTGTGATCGATGTAAGAAAACCACAACTTAATGAAATAATTTTATTCTTCCAAACGAAAGCTTCAAAAATTGACCAAAGAGAAATGAAAGAATTGGCCTTTTGCTGCCTAGAACGGTTCAATAAGTCGTATGAGATAGTCGCCGAGGGTAAAAAATGTGAATTCCAAAATCGGCAGCAACGAAACTATTCGATAATTTTTATCTGCAAAAGCGGAGTCTAGAATGATTCAAAATTGTGTAAAACTTTCCAGACTGAGGAAATGTGCTTTGAATACCGATTAAAAGCCCATCATTGGATTGCTTCGTACAGTAACCATTGTTACCAAATTGAATGGATCAGTAAACCCCGTAGCAAGTAACTGTGTTCGCAGAATTTATGGTACATATTTGCGACTCAAAAGATGATCGATGGTACGTATCTCAATAATGGAATCTCTCTTATTTAAGCCTTTCTGTTAACCCGTCTTAGACTTGATTACAGTTTACCCACACAGCGTAGCCAAAAGTTCTTACAATCACTCACCTTTCATTCAGTTCCAAATTAAGAAATTTTGAAGGTTCAAGTCTTGTCATTAGAGGTGTGCCAAGACAAACTTTGTGACTGGACTTTTAACAAGTTTTTAACAACAGCTTATTACGCATTGTAATCATTGAAAATTTTAATATTAGTTCTGATTCAAACTAGAATCAAATGCATGGGTTGTGGTAACATTTTGTTCCCCTAAACCAACAACGAAGACACCAGCCATTGCAAGTTTGTTTTGCGTAGACGCTTATAAACCTGCTGGAATCAAACCCTTCAAAGCTTGCAATTTTAATGGCTATTATAAAATCCAGCCATCTTTTGTCTGTGTCATGTCCAAAGACTTGAACCAACAACTACGCAAATTTCATTTAGCCAAAAATTCCGCTACTTTAAAATGTCTTCTTGACAACATCGCCAACTAAATAAAACCAGAAGACAATCAAAATTCTGCTGTTTAATTTGCACTATTTTCAATCATTCACCAATCGACTGATTTTTTTGCATAATATTTATTCGTTCCACGTTTCCACAATTGAAATGGCATCAGAAAACTACAATAACGAGGCTGTTGTGAACTGATAAGAAATTATAAAATTCCTTGACTGTAGATGGCTATATCTAGAAAATCTTTTTAACTGTCTAATTATTCGATTTACGAAAACTTTATCTAGACCATTGAACGGGAAGCGCTGATATAAAGAAAACAATAAAAGTTTATTGATGTAATTGTTAAGGAGAATTTTAATAAAATGTTATTTGCAAAATTTAAATAAAATTGTGTTTCGACATTCAGTTTCAGCGACGCTACCAGAATATCTGCTTTCATGAAGTGCTTGGAGTTTCTTCTTTTAATTTTTCCTTCCTTGTGTCTCTGCTCAAAGCTTGACAACATAATTCGCCTTGCAGCAAAATGAAGAAAAACAGCACAAGAGGGAAGATAAAACCCTCAACTTTATCAAATAATTGGATCAAGTTCAAATCATTATTCCTGTGATTATGTTGCACAAGAGAAGAAAAAGAAACAAAAGCTCTGATAGCAGAACGAAGATAAATGAGAGTGTTTGCTTCATATGTTTACACATGAGGAAAGTTCCTCTTAAAACCGAAACAAGTTTATCTTCGCAGCACAATTTGAAGAATATTAATGGTTAGATGATGAAAGTCCTTAGAATTTCTCAGAAGAAGTGTTTCTTCGGTAATTCGAGTTACTTAAACAAACGTTGAACTTTCTGTTTGCACAGATTAGTTTATCGTCTGTTGGCTACGCATGATAACTCCGTGGCAAAAACAGTATTTGAACTTCATCATGAGATTTGTTCTAGATTCCTTGAAAGTTGCTTGTTAGCAAGGTTAGTGACAAACAAAGTAAAATCTATGTAAAATCCATCAATAGCTGGTTTACAAAAAACCAATTTTTAGTTGAAAATAATGTTGACAGCATTAAAAACTGCTAAAGTTTTGAAAAGTTTAATTTTTTTCAGCCTTTTCAGCTGCACAAAGCAGTGTCAATTAAGGCTTTTCACTGGAACGATAAAGACATTTCGAAAAAAAATGTGTCAAAAAACGTGGACAACAAAAAATGTCATTAAAACTTTCAAACAATAACAACTCTGAAAGAAGACCAAATAATTATGACGCAAAACACTTTTAAACGATTTCAGGCTCATTTATTCTGGTTTGACGATTTCGGCCAGCCCAGAAATGCTTCAACGTGTCATCATCTTAATAAAAAAAGTTTCGAAGTTTTCCATCGTCATAAATACGAAAATGAAGGAAAAAGTGAAAAAGCGTGGGTGGAAAATTAAATAAAACGACCAAAAGTTCTCCCAACAGTCATAAACAAAGAACAATTTATTGCTTTCGATGGTCTCATTATAATTTATAAGCACAAGAGAAAATTCATTAAAAGTCGAAGATGAGACTCGCAACTGTTTTTGAATTTCAAAGACAAAGCAGAAATTGGCAAAAAATCATTAAACTTGTAAGTAGTAAGTAAACTTAATTTATGACGTTTCCAAAACGTCAAATAGTAAAAACCTTATTTCTACCGGTAAATGTAATTTTGCTGTTTTATTTATTCATTATTTCGCTTGTTATATTTCAAAAACTTTTGAACCACTTTCACAGAAATCTCAACATTTCATAATGATCAATTTTATTTTAAAGCTCAAACATTCTGAAATCTTACAAAACATTGACAAACCAAAATACATAAAAAAAATTCAAAATCTTTATACTACCTACCATAAAATCTTATTGAAGCGATGTTGAATGTTTCACAAATGACTTGAATCATTTAATGCTTGCTTAAAGTCTTATTATAGAGATTTCCCGTTACAAGATTTCTTTTTTAATCGTTCAACACTTCCGAGTCGAAAATAATTAGCGTTGAACTG